>JAPMOQ010060977.1:0-10907 GCA_026543055.1 Argiope trifasciata
GTGCAAGGAATTCCATTGCGGACGATTTCTTAAATTATTAATTCAGACGATTTCTAAAACGCATACCGACAGTTAAGTATTGCAAAAGAATAAATATTTTATGTTCGTATTCACATTAAAAATAACATTATATTGTCTTATTAGCAGTAAAAAAATTTAATTAAAATACAAATGTAAATTAAAGGTGGGAGTCGTAGTACTACGATTTGATCTGCGTTACTTAGCATACTTTCGTCAAGATCCCCTGCCTTTAATGTGTGAAAAATCTTTAATTGATATTTTTGATTATTTTTAATGTAACATTTTGCATAAAATAATTGTAGTTTATATGCTACTCAAACCTATAAAAACTGGTAAACAAAACAGCATCAGGGTTGCTGTAAGATAGATTCATTCGGTTACCACATTGGCGATAAACTCGGTGGCACACTAAACTAAATTTCAACCGATATATGAACGCATCACAGCCATAGCATATCCTAATTTTACTAAGACATTTTAGAGAAAGGCTAATTAAATTTACTTATAAATTACAATATTCTGTGTCTTTTTGCTACTCTCACAGAGCACATCTTCAACATTGCAAAGTATCGTCATTTCACTTCTCTCAACGGACATTTTTATTTATGCGCTATATCGCCAAGAAGTGATAGAAAAGTTTATGTTTATAGCGTATTTTACGGGCAGCGCTTCGGACCTCTGCATAAATCTGAATACAGAGCTCAAGGTTTAGTACTCTTTTCAACTCTTTATTAAGCCATTGACGCCTACTTTTATAAGCCCTAGGGGCCGCCCTCATCAGAAATACGACAGCCCCGCTATATTAAAAAGGAATTGCTATAAAAATTTGAGTTTAATCGCGTAAACCCTTTTATATGGAGATGTAGCAATAAAATAGGAAACGCGCAGTTGGATAAAATAATAATTTTTAAGTATTCAATCCGTTGTGCAATGAGGGATACATAACTGAAGGTTTATATTTTGGATTATAGCATGGTTTGAGAATATATAGTAACGGAAATATAGAATATCATAAAAGAAATATGTAGATTTTGATCAATTAAGTGTCGCATATTTTTTGAAAACCGGTGAGATAAGTCTCCCCACAAGTGTCTCGAATAATCTCGAATAAATTTGTCGCGACCGAGAATGCCTTAAATGGCATTGTCATACAGTAGTTTTGAAATATTAACTTTTGGCTTGAATTTAGCCTTTTGATTGATCTATCGTGTCATACTTGGAGAATTATTTAACATTAATAGTATCCTAAAATCGAATTTCTGTTTTAAATAATCACTTGAAACAAACATTTGTAACAAAACTGCACTTGCAGTGAAAAATTGTCACAAAACTGCACTTGTATTGAAAAATTTGTCACAAAACTGCACCCGTAGTGAAAAATTTGCCCCAAAACTGCACTTCTAGTGAAAAATTTGTCACAAATTTGCACTTGTAGTGACAAAACCCCATATCAAATTGTTTACATTTCATCTATATCGTTTATGAATTATCGCTCTTACACGTTTCTGAATATACAGACAGCTAGACATTTGTCGGATTTTGTATCTTCGTTTTTTATCTTATTCTCAACTCTTCTGCACCATCTGGGCATGTTAGAGTAGATGGGGGAGTGCAGAAAGGAAGGACTCAAACCATAGAAATTCAAGACCATTCCTAAATGTGAATGTTTTCCTCTGAATTCTGCATATTATGATGCAGTATGTCGGGATTTATAATTCATTACATAATGAAGCAAACTGATTATGCATTTTAGATACTTTCCTTGCCACTGGCTGGATCTAGAGTATGACATAGATTCACAGTTTCGGCCAAAGATCTAACTCCATATTTAGTGTTAAGACTGTATAATGAATTTTATGGTTCAAGCTTAGTGTGTTTTAAATCATTATCTTTACAGAAAGACAACATTCTAAAAAAAATTCCTGAAGCACCAAAATGTCTCTGTTATATTCTTTGAAGCTTTCAGTTATTTCCTCTTTATTTATATCTCATTTATTCGAAAGTGTGTGCGTATGTATATATATATATATATATATAGAAAGTAAATTAATCTTCGAAAAGTTCGAACTCAAGATTTTGACGAATATCTGTGTGTTATGGACTTCCTTGAGTTGGAAAAGATTCCCTATGTCAAAAATCTATGTAATGTCTATGTAAAAGAAAAAAAAATGGCTATCTGTTCATCTATCTCTCTGTAACAAAGATTAACTCAACAACTATCTGAGCGAGAGAGATGAAATTTTATAAATGGTCTTTAAAACAAATTTAAAAATCAAATAATGAACAAAGTCTGTTTGGAGGAAGTCTGTTGAATATGTTGTTCAAATATAATTTAAAATAACTACGGAACAAAGGTAGCTAGATATCTAAAATTCGATATTCAGAATTAACATCTTTTTCTAGAACCTGTCAAATTTTGAGTCAAATCAAATAAAGGATTAATCTTCTGTCGGTCTGTACTTTTCAGACGCGTTATGTAAACGTGATAACTTATTGGTGCGTTAACTTAAATGTATCAAATTTGGTATAAGATTTTTTTTTAACTGCAAATGTAATTTTGTAACAAAATTTTATTTCAATCGGTAAGAGAAAGGGCATTTAAACCACAAATTCGAATTTCGGATACTATTAACCACCTTGGATTAGTAATTCGCCAAAAATGGCACAACATATTGTGAAAAAATGCTAAATTCAAGCAAAAATTAATATTTCGTAATTATTGTACGGTAATGGTATAACACATTTATAACATATGTATAAATATGTTATAAATGCATATGTATGTTTCCCTGTATGCTGTATGTAGGTTCCCTAATATATATGTTTCCCTGATAAAACATATTGATTAGAGAGTATGAGACATGACTTCTGCTGGTTATTTTCTGGTTTACGGAAAAAAATATCATTATCGCTAAAAAAATGACTGAAATATATCAAATTTTGAATGGGATTTTGTGACTACAAGTGAAATTTTATGTCAAAATTTTAAATAGTTTGGGAAAAACGTATCTAAAACATAGTTCGATCTTCCGATACTGTGATACATATTAATTATCAAATAACTCGACAATTATATTATATACTCATTAAAAATGTTAAATTCTCGCCAAAGATTAATATTTCGCAATTTCTGTATGCAGTGAGTTTTCTGTGATAGTATCTTTATTAGAGTATATACGAGAAAGTTTTGGGAAGACTACTCCCGATGGACATAAGAAATTTTTTTCAAAAGGTTTAAAATCAAATCTCTACAACAACACAGATCCTGATTTCTCCATCCTAATATTCCGAAAGAGAAACCTCCTCATCTCCAAGTTGTTGACATAACCGTGACTTCTCCATCAACTCGAATCCTCAGCCTGGAATCGAGCCATTTGTCAAAAAATGCGATCGTTAGCAACTTTTTTGAAACTCTCAAAAACGTTTTACCACTCACGGCAACAAACTACCGCCGTTTCAACCAAGTCCTAAACAACTTTGCGACCGTTTTTCCAGCGTATTTTACTTTCCACCCCCAAAGTGTCACGCCAGCCACTTTGGCGACAGAATTGTGGAAAAGCTTCGCCTCCAAGTGGCAAGCGGGAAGCACGTTTCGGCACTAGTGTCTTCCAAATCAACGGGAAATGACAGGGGATGACCCTGGTATATCAGAGTGGTGGGGGAAGATATGATCTTAAACATGTCTGCAGAATCGTCTGTTGTGTCATTTTATTTTTGTTTTGGAGGGACTGGCAACAGCTCCTTTCAGAGACACGTCGGTGAAGAAATGGTCTAAAGGGTGCTTGATGGAATTTTAGGAAAAGAGTGGGCCACGGTTCTGTTGTTTGGTTTGGCTCCAATGGTGTTATTTTTTATCATTGCAATCTTTTTTTTTCCTTCCAGAATGGAGAGGTTGTTGTATATTGGTACTACAGAATCAATGTTATGGTCAAGATGTGACGTAATAGTATCCTCATTTGGAGACAAGGGAAAAATTTATATTCTCTCAGAACAACTTTGAAGAAGGAAAAGTGGAAAGAATATAGTAGAGAAAGATATATTTTGTCGGAGATTTTAGTTTTATTATTCATAAAATATGAGTATACTGCGCCAAGAAATAAGATATCATTTGAATTGTATTATAGAGTCGGCATATTAATACAATATAAATTCTTATTATCTGTTGCAGCTGAACTTTCAAAAAGCCATTGCTCAACAAATAATTTCATTTTACCAAAAAAATAACAATTTGTGATTTGACATTATTAGGTAATTTCTACAAGGTTATATGAAGATTGTAATTTGACATTATTAGGTAATTTCTACAAAGTGATATGAAGATTGTAATTTGACATTATTAGATAATTTATGCAAAGTGATATGAAGATTGTAATTTGATATTATTAGGTAATTTATACAAGGTGATGTGAAGATTGCTTAATTCAAATTGATTGCATGATTTGTTCACTTTAAGTATCGAACAATTCCTCCCCCCTCCATGCTAAAATAAGTTTTCCACATGTTGCTTGAACATAAATGTGCTCCAAGCCAGTAAAAAACAAATATTTCTATCAGCTGTTCTATAGATGGACGGATTCTGATAAAGTGGACTTTTAAAAATAGAAACATGAAGACAGCTAAATTATATTACGTCAATAATTGTTAGTATTTTTATTTGTAGCCTGCTAATTAATCAACATAAGGAATCAATTATAACTTCATTGGACAAAAATTTAATATACCCTTCAACTTTCATTCATTCAACTTGATAATGTGAAAAAAAAGAGCAATTCCGCAATTTAATAGATTTTCCAGGTAATCGCTAGAATACTTAAACAATCTGCACATAACCTGGTTAATACAATTGTACAGAAACATATTGAATTTTATAGAAAGCTGATACCCTGGATTACTTGTGAAAAGATAAAAATCTTTTTTTAAACAAAGAATGACTAAGGAATTTGCATATAATTGATTTCTACAAGTTAGTAGAATAATATTCAGGAGTTTCATTTAAAATGGAATCATTGAATTACTTATAAAAGGAGAAGAATATTTTTGTAAGCAGAAAAGGGAACTAAAAAAAATTAGAAGTCATGTTCAGAAAGAAATTCTTAATCAATTACACAAGAAATTAAATATTATTTTTTCTTTCGAAAAAGTGAAAAGTTTACCTTTTTTATAAATAGAGTTTTAAAAAATTTTCTGCTAAAAGGGCAGAATTGTGCTGTTATTCATGCTATCAAGAACTGGTCGTCTTCATATTTTAAGTATATTCCTATAGGAATACTACCTATTGCAGTAGTTCTCATGGAAAGACTTTGGGGAAAATTTTTTCAGTCCTTAACCGATCATGGCCATATCACTTAAAATCAATGCTACCTTGTGAAAAGAATAGTTAGAGCAATTTTATTTGTATTTTAAGTGGCTTGGAATATGTTGTTTGAAATGTAAAAATATCGGATTTGTTTGATGGGGGTTTTAAATTTTCATTTCACTATAACTTTTTTAATATTGAAGATAAAAAAATAAATCCAATTACCTAGGTTAAAAGCTCATTAAGATGAACAACTTTAATAGCTAAAGTTTTTCCATAACTGCAATATCATAGAAGTTAGGAACTGAAAAATGATTTTCAACCTCTACTTTTGAATATTAATAACCTCAAGAATTTAGTTATTAGATTGTAAGATTTGAAGAAATCTGCCTTTGCTTTCCAGCTTATCGAGAGGAATTTTTTAAATTTTAATTTCAAATAAATTTTTTAAAATGAACCTCTACTAAGAAAGCTGAATTCGATTAGGATTCTGACTATCAATAGTTGATTACATTAATGTTATTTTAACTCTTGTTACAGATAAAATTTTAAAATGAATCTCTATAAAAGGCAAAAGGTTTGGTTAGGATTTTAGTTACTAAAACTTGGTTACATTAACATTTTTTAAACCGGTCTTGGTCAGCAAAGGGCAAGATAGGATCACATTCCATTATTATTTGGATTATCAATAGTTGCTTATATTAATATTATTTTAAGTTCTGTTACCGATAAAGTTTTAAACTGAATTGTCATAAAATAACAAAAAGTTTTGTTATGATTTTAGTTATTAAGACTTGGTGACATTAACATTTTTTAACTTGATCAAAAAAGAGCAAAAATATTATTACATTCTATTATTATTCGGATTATCAATTGTTGGTTATACTAATATTATTTAAATTTTTATTAGCGATAAAATTTTATAATGAATCCCCACCAAAATGGCAAAAAAGCATGATTATGATTTTAATTATTTAAGCTAGGCTACTTTAATATTTTTAAACTTTTCTTGATCAACAGAATGCAAAATAGGGTCACATTCGATTATGATTCGCATTATAAATAGTTGGTTATAATAATATCACTTTAACTGTTGTTACCAGTAAAATATTTAAAACGAATCTATTAAAATGGCGATCCCGCCTCAATTAATGATTAAGCTGTTAGAACATTAACATTTTTTAACCTGAGCAACAAATCGTAAAATAAGGTTAAATTCGATTATGATTCAGTTTATCAGTTGTTGGTTATATCAATATTAATTTAATTTTTGTTACCGATAAAATTTTAAATAAATCTTTGCTAAAACTGTTAAGAGCTTGATTATGATCTTAATTTTCAAAACTTAGTTACTTTAGCGTTTTTTTTAACCTGCCTTGATCAACATAATACGAAATAGAACCAAATTTGAATACATCATCAATTTCACAATAAGCTATTAAATTAGTTAGCATCTAAAAACACTTGTTTTCAAATTTAGTTATCTTCTGATTAGTTAGAACTTATAAAAGAACGTGTAACTATCTTTTTGACCATGTTAAGAAACCACTCTTTTTCTCATGAAGCGACAAGTCTAATAAAACCTTGCTCTTACAAGATCCAAAATAGAAAGTCTCTTTACTACTTTTAATGGCTTCTGTTATCTAATCCGTACGAGCTCTAAGGTTTTCAGATTCGTCTTATCCTTATCCTCCAACAAAATAAACCTTGTCAACCGTGCTGATGGATGCTGTCAAGTGTTCAACGATGGTCTTAAGATGGGTTCTTCTTTCAGAGATATGGAGGACCACACTTCGATATTGTTCGACGTTAAATTTTGAGTGCTGATAAACACTTCCGGTGTATTCGGAGATATTACGGAACTGAAATCCCCATCAGTGTTAAAATCTGAATTCAGACGAATTTGTAGATCTTTGCTGCAAATTTTGGTATATGGAAATTTTAATGTATAAAAATATACATAAATCTTGAAATAGGCATTTCTAGCATATTCGTAAATATAATGTAACGCGAATGAAGTTCTTTTAAAACGTTTTATAAACATTAAATTATTTAAAAATAAAGCAATACTAGTAAAAGCAGGTCAACCTTTTAGAAACGCATCTACTTTCATGGAGGCATACAAAATAATAATGCAATACTGGTGAAAGCAGGTAATATATATATATATATATATACGATTAAAAGATGATGATGAAAATTGCCATTTATGAAATTGTGAGCTTCAAACCCTCGTAACCAAAACAACTTGATAATAAAAATTAAAAATTTACAAATAACAAAGATTTTTCGAATTTATTTTAAAACTTAAGATAAGCATTTCCAGAGTTTCAGAGTCATCAAGAAACAAATTAATTTCTTTGATAAAACAATAACACAGGAGAACTTTATGAGTCAAACTATAGATAAGAATGAAAAAAAAAATTGACTTACAGAAATTTCGATGTGTAAAAATTTCAAATTTGTTGAAATGGTGTTTGACGAAATTTCATACTTATTTGACTGGTCCCAAATTTATTATTTTAATCCCCCCAAAATTGTCTGATTAAAATTGCAATTTATAGAAATTTTGGTTTGTAGAAATTTTTATGTAGACTTTTGCTATAGAGAAATTCTGGATTTTTATTTAATTTCTGTTTAAAAAAAATTTAGTATCAGAAATTTTTAGGCATAAAACAATTAAACTGTAAAATAAATTAAACTGAAAATAAATTGCAAAATAAACCTATTTAAAAATTTGCACATGGCAATGGATTTTTCGAAATTGTTGAAATCAGAATTGTAGAGTTTTCCCCAAAATTTTTTCAACAGTACAATCTATTTTTAAAAATCGAACAAAAAAGTATGTTACGAATTTTTCATAATTCAGAAAAATTTCGCTCAATTATTAAATTGAGATCACTAAAACGATAATTTTTTAAAATTTTGAAATAGTGATCCAACATATTTTTGTGAAACAATATTTTCGGAAGTTATCATATTAAAAATTGCAAAATTCATCTATATTTTCATTAATTTATATTTTTATGATTTTTTTTTTTGAAAATCACTCCGAAGTGCATTCCCACCTTCAAAGGAACAAGGGAGGGATTGAAAAAAAAAGTTTAAAATGCGAAGGAAAATTGCTTTATTAGCAACAGACACAGGGTACAAATGGTAATTAAGAGACATATGTGGGGGTCACTTCTCTACAAAATTATCAAACTTGTTGTGGCATTTATCACACCACTGGACCCATTTGTTTCACCCGCCTTCTTATAATCAGGTCTCTGTCCATTGAGCCAGTTCTCGTCACCTTTTTGAATATCACCGTCTGATTTGAACTTTGTTTCGGATAAGTGTTTCTTCAATGCCGGGAAAAGGAAATAGTCACTGGGAGAAAAATCAGGGATGTATGAGGGGTGACACCAATACTCCCACCTAAACGTATCCAGAAATCTCTCTGCTTACTTCAAAAGAAAGACTCCATTTCGCCACCAGTTGTCTACTCATAGCTTCTCCACCATACTCTTCACTATTTGTCTATGAATGTCAGATGAGGAAACATTCTTGACTTCTCATAGTTTAGTTTAGTTTAGTTATATTAACGTCCCGTTTAAAGCAGCACGAAGGCTATTTTGGGACGGATCTCACAATTTTGAACCAAGATCAGATGACGAGGACAACACCTGAACTGTCACCCCCCTCTCCACACCACACCACACCAGCGGGAAGACGTGTGGCCTGACATATTTAACGTGCAAGAGACCCCCTCACACGACGGTTCTTCGGTGGAATCGAGTCTCGAACCTGAAACCCTCCGGTTCCGGACCTCTCATAGAAATAATATCACTGGTCACACTTCTGTGAGTGCTCACTTCTCTAGACTTCTTGCCATTACTGCCGCTGTTTCAGGTCTCAGTACTTAAACTATCTGCTCGAATGACCGGTCTAAGACAACTGACACTAACTATGCTGGGTAACAATATTCTCATCCACAATTTCTACTTTCCAAATACTGTTGCTTGTAAATATATGTGCCAAATTCGATAGCTGCAAAGTCAAAACAGTTTTGTCTGTAGAGAACCGTTGCACCATTGCACATATTTATTGATATTATTAGTAGAAGTATATAAATTGTAGCAATAAAAATTTTACTTTTATAACGATTGAATATATACATTTCTTTTATAAATTTAAGAAAGAATAATCCTCTTCACTGACATCTTTCTTTAAGGACTATTGCCAGATTTACAACTAAATGACAAACCGATTTATAATTGTCATGGGAACAATCCAAAATAAAGCTTCATTCTTTCCAATGTTTCTTTTACAGTTTTGGTTTATTTGTTCGTTTCATGGAATGCCTCATCTTTCCCACACAGCTTGGAGAGTTTCCCAAATTTTTTTTCCCCTGTGAAACGTAGTTCCAATCATTCACAAAATTCTTGGCGTTGAAATAACATGTTTGGTTTTTAGCGGCATTTTTTTGAATTTATACGCCAGGAAATCTGTCTGAAACAGGAGCCCCATAAACATGCTGTGAAGATTATTTATAATATACAGAAGTTTTGCTTCTTTAAGCTCATCTTTTCAGACTGGTTAAGATGCTCTACATCACATTTTCGCAGTTATTTTTATTCATGACTTTTTAAAGACACTTTTTCATAAAGAAAAAGCAAGCTTGAAAAACTTCAGAGTTTTTCAGTATGCAGTTGCGCGACTGGCTATTCGATACTATTTATCCAATTATCATGTTTGTTATAATTCAATTATTTTGTTATCAATTGAATCCCCATAGTTTTTTTTAACGAAATTTGTTTTATTTTTTCTTGAAACTGAATAAATAAACCCAAAATTAATATCACTTTGCTCTGCTTATTTATATAAAATAAGAATAACGTTAAACTACTTTTGTTTGGCATTTATAATGAGCGCAATTGTTACCATTTTGTTTAGTGTCTTATTATAAGGGCAACTATTACGGTAAACATTTTGCTTGGAGTCTATGATGCGTGCAATTATTATTATAAATATTTTGCTTGGTATTTATGATGAGAACAAGTATTATCGAGAGCATCCTGCTTGGTGTGCATTATGAGAGCAATTATTATCGAGAGTATTCTGCTTGGTTGTTCATTATGAGTGCAACTATTAGCGAGAGCATTCCGCTTGGTTTGCTATGATGAACGTAGTTATTATAATTACATATCATAAAATCATAATTCGGCACAGCAACTACACTTTTGGTAACGATATTAAATTCAAAATTTTATTTATCAAATCATGGCTTATATGGGTTCTCGCGTTTATATGAATGCGAATGTACAGGCAGACAGATTGCCAACTTTTTGACATATGTGGGTTAAAATTTGATTAGAATTTACGCCTTAGATTCTAAATCTATGCAACAAGCTTTTTCTTGTTAGCTCTTTGCGTTTTAGAGTTTAATTATAATCGAAAAGTCAGATTTTCAGATATTCTGTGAGTGAAATTTGTCCAAAATTTAATAGAAATCTTCCAGCTCAATGCGTTTTTTAATTTTCGTGTTCTCAGACGTTCAGTTATAATTAATAGATTTTCTCTTTTGAAATATCGAATCAGTTATAAT
>JAPMOQ010060982.1:0-11083 GCA_026543055.1 Argiope trifasciata
ATTATGTCATACATTGTTTTAATCATTGTCATTATGTCATACATTGTCATAATTTGTTACAGACGAAAATTAAAGTCTGCTAAACACGAACGACATGTTATTTGTAATGGTTGCCTGATGTAATACAGTCAATAACGTTGCGAAAATATTACTATTAACACGAAGACACGAACACATGGAAGACAAAATGAAGGCCAAACGTTCACAAGTAATACAAAGCAATACACTTTGGACAACCAAAAGCTAACAAGTTATAAAAGGTAGAAAACAACCACAACAACTCATAGAATGGCCAGACAGAACACAGCAGGAGGAAAGAATCTGTGGTGACATCATAATAAGCCAGTAACAGCCACCAGATATGAGCGATCGCTTTTGTCGAATGGTTAAGTTACTCGACTTCAAACCCAAAACAAGTATTATTGTTTAGAACACTTTTAATTCTTAATCACGGTAGGACCTCCCTCAGTCGCTGTCCCGGGTGCATAGAACCCGCAGCACCCTCCCCCCCCCCAGATGGCCGGCCCTGCCTATAACTTGCCATCACCCAAATTTTTAAAGATTCTAGTATGAACCATTTTTCTCCAAAATCGCCAACTTCGGCGTTATTAAATGGTCATAAAAACTCTGGTTCACTGATCTGGCATCCGATACAAATGAGCGTAAAACGGTCTTTCCTAGGACTAACCGTGCTGGAAAGCAACTTTTCAGATTCATAACAATTCTGAAATATGAAAATCTCATTTGAGGTATCCGACTATGTTCGAAGGAAAAATTTTGAAAAATAGGATTTTTTAGAAACTTTTTATGGTTTTCAGACGTTTTGTCAATAATAAACTCTTTCAATACAAAAACAATTATTTGAAAATGTGATATATTTTGAGAAATGGGAAAATGTGTAGTAAATTTTAATGAAATTTAACCAAAACGGTTAACACTCTACTCAAAGTTGTAATGCAACAATTCTATTTTTCTTTGTACGCAAGTTATAGAATACAATGATGGATGAAATGAACCAAAATCTAAGAAATAGTCTGAGATGCAATAAAGTTATGGGTAAAATGATGCGCATATATGCATTTTTACCATACATTTACAGCTTAATTTTTCTTAAAAAAACCTACGAATGAAAAGTATTTCACCGACAATCAAACTTTTGGTTCATTTCATTGCCCACATTATTTAAAACACACGCTGAAATTTTTATGTCAATACCTATATTAGTTTTTGAGACATCTTGTTAACAGTGTAAAAATTTTATGAAAATAAAAATTTTGTGAACATTGAAGCTAAAGACAAATTTTAGCAGAAAATATGTGACCCTGAAGGATAAGTTAGGTCTTCCTTTTCCTAGAAAAGTTTAGTTTAGTTATATTAACGTCCCGTTCAAAGCAACACGAGGGCTATTTTGGGACGGACCTCGTAATTTTGAACCACGGTCAGATGACGAGGACGACACCTGAAGTGGCACCCCCCTCTCCACACCACACCACACCAGCGGGAGGACTTTGGCCTGACAGATTTAACGTGCAAGAGACCCCCTCACACGACGGATCTTCGGTGGAGATCCACCAGGCCACCGCGGCCCCCCTAGAAAAGATAAACTGTGTTGGGAAAATGAAAGTCTTAAATACAAGAAATTAAAAAAAATTAAAAAAAATTCCAACGTGGTCAATAATCAGTGTTTTAAACGTAGTCGGATACCTTAACTTTGAAGCTAATTCTAATAATGTAAAGATAATGCATAGATGTAGAGTTCATGATATAAAACTAATGTTTATGGTTATTCTGTACAAAATATAAACTCTTTCAAAATAGTGTCCAAACATCTCACGTTTCTCAGAAGTTAATTATCGTACAATGTAACCAAATTTATATAAAGAAAAGTGGACTTCAATAATTTTAAAATTAAAATTTAATTTTCAGATTATGTTACTCAAACACATAACAAAATATTTCATTTCAAAGAAGCAGGGATAAATCGCAGGATGTTGAAATTCTGCCTCCTGTGTTAAATGAAGGATGCTACTTTTCTAAATGCAATGGATCAAATATAATAAATTAAGTTTTTCATTAAATTAATACAAAATATAAACTAAGAAATTGTATTTTTGAAAATTTAATAGAACTATCATAATCTTAACTAATTATTGAATACTATTTAAAAATATTTTGGAATGAAAGCATTAAAAAATTATATTTCAGTTGAAAAAATAGCATCTAAATCTTCATTGTGCAAAATTTCAACCATTTATAATCAGTATTTTTGAAGAAAATTACTAAATTTAGAAGCATCAAGAAATTCTTTTTTTAAGGTTCATTGAAATTTATAATTTAAATAATAAAAAATATCTTTAAAAGAAACATATAATAAAGTAAGTCCATGGATAATGTTTTTGAAGACGAAAGACTATGATGATGACAGTTTACTTTTCAAAAATTATAAGGTAGGAAGATAAGTAGTAATAAAAAAAGAATATGGCAAGTAGATTAGGTCTTTTAGCAATCCAAATAACATCTTCTTAAGTATATAAAAGTGATTAGAAATAGCGAAACGTTTTGAGAAATCGTCGATCTACAAAATAATAATGTTTAAAAGGAGTTTTATATAGTTGACTGAACAAAATACGAATGAAAACATTTATAGTAATATGATTAAGGTATCCGACTACGTTAAAAACACTCGTTATCGACCTCATTGGCATTTTTTTTTTTTGTAGTTCAGACTCTTCTCTTTCCAAAATGGTTTATCTTTTCTAGGAAAAGGAAGGCCTGACCTCTCACACAGGGTTCACATATTTATTTTTCAGTTAAAAATTGTCTTTGACTGCAATTTTCTCAAAACTCTAATTTTCATTAAATTCTCCACCGTTAACACAATATCTCAAAAATTAATAGAAGTTTTTACATAAAAAGTTCAGCGTGTGTTTTAAATAATATGGGCAATGAAATGAGCCAAAAGTTTAATTTTTGATGATACACTTTTTCATTTATCAGTGTTTTTAGAAAAATTAAACTGGGAATTTATGGAAAAATGCATATATTCGTATATTTTTACCTATAACTTCTTTAAATTTCAAGATTTCCCCTAGATTTTGGTTCCTTTCATTCATCGTTATGATCTATAGCTTGTATGCCGTTATAACGGAGTATTAACCGTTCTAGTTCAACTTCATTAAAATTTATTACAAATTTTTCTATTTCTCAAAATACATTATATTTTCAAATAATTTTGCTGTATGTATATTATTTCATATTATAATTAACGATACATTTAAAACACATATTTTTAAATAGTTTTTTCAATTCAATTTTTCAAAATTTTTTAGTCGAACGTTGTCGGATACCTTAAGTAAAAATGTTAACAAATAACATAAAATAATTATCTTTGAATGGGTAAGATGCTGGCTTTATCTTTATTTTTGTTATTATAAAAATTAATGTGTGTGTATGTCTCTGTCCATCTCTTTCTGTATGTGCGTGTGTGTGTGTTTGTACAAACGAAGTCTAATGCGTATATGTAAGTTGCATGAGTGTATGCGTACATGTAAGTTGCGAATATGAGTGCAAGTTGTCCTCTACAGGCTAGACTGCTTGACCTATAGCTATTAAACTTGCCAGATGCATACATCTTTTATAGGTTGTAAATACACAACTCGAACCGACTTTTTTTGACATTTAAAAAAATTAATTAATTATTAGTGTTATTTTGCTATAACTTTGAAAAATATTGCATCATCATAAAATTCAAAAAATTGTCATTAAATAACATCAATATTTTAACTTGTAAATTCGGAATCTTTTAAAACCTGCAAATTAAAATTTTGCGTAAGAATCTATTTTTAATGATTTTTTTAAAAATATTTTTACAATATTTCCCAAAAATTTACTTTGCTCAAAATAAAAGTAAAATCTAGCATTTAATCTGCTCGAACTTGTCGAACTTGCATGGGAATAACTTAGCTTTTAGCGATAATATATTTAAAAGAATAAATATATTTTACTCAATAAACTTGCTTTCCTTTTCTTTTTTTAATCATGAATTTTGTCTTTTTATTCAACATTTTTAAATTAAAAAAATCATTATTCAGTGTAATAATTTTACGAATTATCTTTCAGGTTAAGAGCTATTATTGACTTCGATCTGAGAAAGTAAATGCTTTGAGAAAAATCATGAAAAAGGTTGGATGTTACTGTGATCTTTTTACTGGTGTGAACATGAAAGAACATTTGATTTTTATAGTGATTTTCTATGAATAAATAAAATGTATTTTTGAATATATTCTTGTGGATTTCTTGCCTTATACTAATCTGTCGGGTTCGTTTACCTGTATAGTGGGTGTGTACGGTGTGAGAAGATGAGCTCACACAATGATCAGTCCTTTAGTAGACGACACAACACAGACGACGTTTATTTACTGGACGAAAACAGGGCAGCAAATATTTACAGTACAACTATGTACAGAAGACAACCATATACAGCCGGGAAAAACACACAGGACAGCATACAGCAGTACTCTACTGCAGACAGTAGCCCACAATAATAACAGTTGTCCACACGCAGAAATTCCGTAGTGATAACTTGCACAGCTTACAAAGAGGCCAGACAGGATTCAGCAGGGGAGAGAATCTTTGAGCGATTCTGTTTACGCTCTCGTAGGTCTCTCCCTAACCGGCTGAAACTACACCTCTGTCTATTCTTGCTTTCGCTGCCGACTAACTACCTCACACAACGGGACTACTCCTCAATTCAGGACAACTTCGTTCCCGACGGCGACACAACGGGCTATGACACACGACACAGGCTTTGTCAGAATATGCCCCACAGTAACCCAGCACTCTTTCGTTGTTTCGATATTCTCTAGCCGATTCCTCCTCTCAGGACTCTTCTTCCAGAGCTCTCAGTTCAGATCTACTAGTTCGATTGTGAGTCGGTTATGGGCTTATCCTATATGAGTTGAGTTGACGAGGCGCCTAGCCCCTGCAAGGGGCTTATCCCCGAATATGGAAATGTGGGGGTAAACCTTGCGGTCGCTGTTTGCCTTGATCGTCTGCGCAAAAATTTCCTTGAAGTCTGTTTAAGTAGGATTGGAGAGCTGGATGGGTGAGTCGGGTGGCGAGTGTCAGGACCCGTTCTGATTGGTTATTGACTGGGTGAGGGTGAGGGGGTATGCCGTCCAGGACTACTTTGAGTTTAACAGGAGTTTATTTTATATGAAGAGCGTTACGTGTAACTATTAGACT
Organism: Argiope trifasciata; assembly: GCA_026543055.1. Lineage (NCBI taxonomy): Eukaryota > Metazoa > Arthropoda > Arachnida > Araneae > Araneidae > Argiope > Argiope trifasciata. Next base: position 5,245 of record JAPMOQ010060982.1, read on the forward strand.
AAAAGAACGATAAAAGTAGATTAATTATCATATAGCAAGATATTTCGTGGTTTTTTAATTTTTGCATCCGGGAGATATTTAGGGAAATTAGCTATTGTTGGGTTGTCTATAGATTCAAGGTTGTTGAAAAATTTAGTTGCTAATTTGGCAATGAATTTTTTGAAGGGGGGGGGGGGGTAATTCAGGCATTTATACATGTTTGTAGTATTTCACATTACAAAATAGACGAATTAAATTATTCTGCTGGATTTCTAAGAGTCTCAGGTTGGTCCTGGCAGCATATGTTATGGGCTTATCGACCACCATGGCTCCTTATATAACAGGGAGAGGCGGGGTAAAAACCTTCTGGACCAATCAGGAGCATTCTGGATGTATCTCGGCTACTAATGGACGGATAGGGAAAATTCTCGATGTTTCGGGTATTATCCATTTTGTCGCCAAATTGCCAAATGGTCGTTAAGCTCCGGGATCTCTGATGTCACACCCATGCTCTATTCAATACAGATGACTATAAATCTGTCTACCTTATGATGATATTATTAGCGCGGGAAAGCAAAATTACAGATACGTAACAATATTTAATTGATTTCTTACACTAGAAAATTCCTCAAATGGAATAATTTTTTACATTAATATTACTTCTTCATAACAATATATTTTTTGTATTTACATTGAATAATGAAAGAATTGTCTAGTTTATTAGGTTTTTTCGAATAACTTATTATGATTTTTTTTTGAATAATTCTTTATACTTCATGTACAAATGACATCTTTCTATTTTTGGTGTCATGTGAGAGCATGATCTTATTTTCTTTGGGAGGATTTAATAATTTTAGCTCGAAATCGCGCAGGCAGTGAATAAAGCATAAACGACAATATTCGTCAACATCTTTTAATCGCATATATTTTCATACCTGCTTTAACCAGTATTGCACTGTTATTACGCATGCTTTTTTGAAAGCAGATGCGTTTTTAAAAGGTTGCTCTGCTTTTGCCAGTATGTTTCTTTAAAAGCAAAATTTCTAAAAGGCTGAATATAAATTTTTTTCGGAGGAAATTAAATAATTCAATTTTTACAATATGTTCCAAAAAACTTCACTAACTTTTAATAACAGTTTTGATAAAAGTATTTTTTCTTTTCCATACTCAGGAAATATCACTTCATTCATTCTTAAGTAGGAAATATTGAAGGATTTGACTCCTGTTCTAAGATTAATCCATTATGAACATGTTTTTGATATCAGAAATTGGAAAATAGTAGTTTGTGTTTACAAAAATATGGTTTCCATAAAAATTCTATATAAATTTATATATTTAAGAATTTATTGGTAAATAGTTTATTAGTTGGAAATAACCTAGAGAGAGGGGGGAGGGGGATTAAGAAGTATCGTGATTGTTTCAAACCGATTTCAATTGGTTAATGACTTAAATTAATTAAGACGAATAGTGACTTAAAAAATAATGTTTTCGCATGATAACATGAAATTTGAGATCTTTAATTTCATTTTTACTTTACTTATTATTTTTGGCCATAATAAGGATTTTCCGATATGAAATATTTTGTGGAAATTAAAAATGTATTGCTTTTAAATGACAACACTGTTTGAATTTCATATCTTTCATTAATGACAATTTTACAATGAGTTTGCAATACCTGAAATATCAAAAATGCCTATTTTTTTATCGTTTTGATGCTATCGCAGAAGAATTTATGCTTATTAAAACATATTTGAACGTTTTAACACAAATCTTCTCTAGTTTCCTTGTAGATATTCTAAAAAATCTGCGCATTGTTAATGGCATTTCAATATTGTATCGTTCGTAATTTATACTAATATTATAAATGTGAAAGTTAGGATAGATGGATGGAAGTTTGTTAATCATGTCAGAATGCCTGAACGGAATTGAATGAAATTTGGTACTAAGAGAGACTCTAGTCAGGAATACAGCATAGGTTACTTTTTATTCCGGTTAAATGAGTGGTTCATTTTTTATTCATTAAAAACTAACTTTCACGCCAAAACGCTCATTCCAAATCCCGCCAAATTTGAGTAAGGCTTCGGGGTCTTTTTCCCAACAGTAATCCGGTTAATGGACAATTTTGACCGTTATTTCAAACGATTCTGTTTATTTTATTAGTGTTTGATGTATTTAAAATCAAATGTTGTTAAGGAATCGATCTGTCGGATTCATTCTGAAGTACTTTTAAATTAAAAGAAAGCAGAATAAAGGAAATAAAAAATTTCTAATCTGCATTGCGTTACCCCAAATGGCCTAGGAAAGTCAGACATGTGTGTTACACCAACTGACGTTGAAAGTTCGCGTGTGATTTTTGATAATTGTGTTTTAAATTAAAAGTTTAAAAATGATGCGTATAATATTGTTGTGGTTATATCAATCTCGATCCATAAATAAAACGGATTTGACCGGCCTTGATTTGCTGTTTTGTTTTATTTTGGGTATACAATGTAAATAAATTGTTTTTACTCTAGTTATGTGTTTTTGTTATTAAAATTGTATTTATGTTATATATTTTTCGTACATGCTTATACTCTTAAATGTATCGTTTTTAGGTTAGGTTTAATTAATTTATTTTTTATTTGTCATTATTTGATAGTTTTTCGCACATATACATCAAAATTTCTACTCGAACACAGTCGTGGGTAATAGCTAGTCATCTATAAATCTTTATATTGTATTCAATTCTACAGTAATTTTCCATCAGACAGTAAACTTCCGATTTGTTTTGAAAGTTGAGAGGGAAAAAGAGAGTGGGGGCGGTGGGTAAGGGTTTGAGTGGGGGGGTTGAACTTTTCCAGGCGGTATGCTTGATTTCGGCAGCGTAATGGATAGAAATGGAAACGGTAGCTATAGATAGAAGCGGTCCGCTTTTAAATTGGCATTTGACGAGCAAGATGTCACTAAACGGCGTGAAGCAGCTGTCATGCTTTAATCTGTAGACCCGGCGCCGATAAACGCTGTTTTTAGTATTCCAGAACTGCAAAAATAGAAGGTTTGTTGCACTTCCGCCAAAAGCAACGCCAAATAGTGGAAGAGTGGTAATTATTTTAGTTTTGACGGCAGTTGTGAACATCTGATAACGCTAAGTTTTGCAATAATCTCTCAAGGGAACTGTATGACAATTTGGTGAAATCTGTCGCAACTGTTTTAAATTGTTCCGTCCGTCACAATGACTTGAAACAAGTAATATATAATTTTTAAATTCAATTCCTAATTTTTACTCATATTATTTATATGTATCTTATATTAGCTATTACCCACGACTCTGTTCACGTAGGAATTTTGATGTATATGTACGAAAAACTATCAAATGATGACAAATCCCCCCCAAAAAATCGATGCATTTAACATACGAAAAATATATAACATAAATACAACTTAAAAACAAAAACACACAGCGAACGTAAAAACAATTTATTTACATTGTATACCCAAAATAAAATAAAACAGCAAATCAAGTCAGGTCAAATCCATTTCATTTATGGATCCAGATGGAGATAGGTACAGTAGTATTATACACATAATTTTTAATTTAAATGAAAGCACAGTAGTCAAAAATCACGCTCGAACTTTCAACGCTAGTTGGCGTAACTCCCAAGTCTGAATTTCCTACACCAGTTGGGGTAACGCAACGCAGATTATAATTTTTTTATTTCTTTTATTCAGCTTCCCTTTTATTTTAAAAGTATCCGAAAGATGGATTCATTAACAACATTTGATTTCAAATACATAAAAAAAAATTAATAAAATCGTTTGAAATATTCGGTCGAAATTCTGCTAAGCCTAACCTTATTTCTGTTGGAGGGGAGGGAAATTAGACCCTTGCTTATCTTTGATGGTATTTAACCTTAGCTTTTTTGGCCTGAAAGTTAGATTTTAATTAATAAAAAACTCAATTGACAGGAATAAAAAGTAGCCTATGTTCTATCACTGACTATTATCTATTTCTCTTCTAAATTTCATCCAATTTTGTTAAGCCGTTCTGGTGTGATTGAGTAACAAACATCCAAACTTTCACATTTATAATATTAGAATAAGATTATATAGGATCGAGTATCTTGTCTGTAATCTCAGAGCTTGGCGACAAATTTGGGAACCATTTGACGACTTGGTGACGGATTTTATGACTTTGGCGACCAAATAGAAATTACTGGAAATTTTTAATTAATCAATTAATATTTGAAGGAAGAAACCATCAAGTGTCATTCTACACAAGTTTTAAAAAATATATTTGAACTTGAGTGGTTGAATAAGAAGTATTACATTCACGAAAGATAATATGAACGCATAATTTGAACAAGATATACATATATAGCACATATAGGGAGAGTGTGAACTAATAATGCGCTAAATTAACCTCTCCTCAAAATAGAGTTGCGCATAATTTTTATTTTTGGTATATACATAGCATAGCAGTTTATTGAAATATGTGAAAGAGCTACAACATAGTGAATGACTGAGAACAAATTAGAGTGGTATAAAATTACTACACCACATTTTTTGAAGAAGGTTCATTTCAATTAAAATTATCTACGTTATTTTCGAATATACATATATGTCATATAAGAACTATGCTATAAGTTTTTACAAATTTATATATGTCTTCAAAATTCCGTTAGGCTTACGTAGAACAGTAATTCAAAGTACATTAGTAAGTAATTAGTATACTTCAGAGGGTATTATAAAACTTGAAATACTCAATTTTTGACTTTAATTCATAGAAAGTGAGCACCAATTCATTTCGTTTCTCCTCTCTAATAAAGAGAATTTTTATACCAAGTAAGGTCATAAATTAAAGTGGCCGTAGTAATTTGGCCACTTTATTAAACGAAATCTTTATGGGATTATTTGTCCCACATCGATTTTGGCTGAAACTTGAAATACTCAATTTTTGACTTTAAATCATAGAAAGTGAGCAAACATTCATTTCGTTTCTGCTCTTTGTCGAAGAAAATTTTCGTACCAAGCTTCTTCATTAGTTCATAAATTAAAGTGACCATATTAATTTGGCCACTTTAATGAACGAAATCGTTGTGGGATTATTTGTCCCACATTGATTTTGGCTGGAGTAGTCACAAGTTGATTACTTATCCAAGTTAACAACTTGTATTGAAAAAGCGCCTCAGGCTTCTCCCAAATTGTCTCAGCTTTTACACATAATTAAATAGTTCATACTATGTAGTATTAACTAGATTAATTTTATTAAAATAATGGCAATTAGAAATTAATTTTAATAAGTAAAATAACAAAAATTCCTTCCAACTTTTGATATAAAAGTAAAGAAAAAGGTAACCAAAATTAATTGGATCTGTAATAAGTTATAAAATCTCTTAATCAGATTTAAAAATATGGCCCATATTTGATTTGTCTTGAATAAAATGTCCTTTTTTATAATTAAACTCCATTATTTTTATTTTAATACTAAGGAGAAATTAATCCACATTAACAAATTTGTAAATGTTAGTTAGATCTAATTTTGAAAAAATAATAATAACTTTCAAAAATTTACTATTTAAAGATATTTAGACAATACTTCATGTAACTGTAATGAATTAAGTATAGTCACATTGCTTTAGAAACTATTTATTTATGCATAGAATACACTCTCATGGCTTTAGAAAATATTTTCTTTGCATAAATGTCATACAACAGTATTCATGCTCAATATTTAGCATGATTACATGTACCTACTAATAAGGAACTATTTGCTACTTACCTACTACTACTATACCTACTAAGTAGAAACTACTTATCTACTACTACTATACTTACTAAGTAGAAACTATTTGCTACTTACCTACTACTACTATATCTTCTA
>JAPMOQ010060986.1:0-12460 GCA_026543055.1 Argiope trifasciata
TGCTTTTGGTTTAAATCCTTAATTAATGAATATTTCAAGTTTTTTTTTGCTTAACTTTGTTGGGATAAATGCTTTTGGTCTTATTATTAGAATTCATGATAATTTCACACTTATTGTTTGCTACTTCTTATGGCATTTGTCATACACGCCGGCTGACGAAGTCAGAGATTTTAAGCCGAAGATTTTAATGTCTCGTGTTTTTCAGTAGCGCCATTTAGGACCAAGACTTAGCTACTCATGAGTCACAACTCCCTTTTAGGGGCGGACTTCATTCATACGAAATTTAGATCAGAATCAGAGAACTGTCATCTCTAATCTAGTACCAGCAGTGGTATTGTCGTGATTTGGAGGACTTTGTGGCCACGACAGATTTATACATGCTCCAGTCATCACTTACACGGGAAATCTTCGGTTGGTAGGTTTGAGTCCACAACCCAAAGGATACCAATCCAACAAGCTACCAACCAGGCTATCCCGGTCTCTAAATACACTTGTACAGAAAAAGTCATTCTAGTAATCATTTGTTTCTAATGATTATAATTTTAGCAAAATTTATCATCTCTGAAATTAGAATTACAACATATTCGTATGCTAACCATAATCTATGTATTCACTATACGTTTGACATAATGCTGCCAAATAAGGGTTTTGAGACAATTGATAAAAAGAATTACCCAGATTACCATATCCATATGTAAATCAATCTAATCCTGTGACAACCTTTATACTTTAAGGGATAATTGAAAATTAATGGAAAAACTTCTTTTCCCTTCTGGAAATAAAATGAATTTAAAAATTTTTAAAACGTATTGAAGAATGGAAAAAGACCCATTATACAAAAACCTCTAACATGTAATTGTACATTTTCTTACTTTCTGCTATGACAGTACAACCTTTCCGCATTCGAAATATATTGCTTTTCTCTGAAATATACTATTTTCCTAACATGTAATTGCATGAAATTGTATTACTAAAAATTGATTTACATATACATTTAATTAATTCCAAATGGACGATGATTCTGATTTTGGCGAAAAACTTTAATAGCTACCTGGCTTAAGGGTAGATCGACTTCTCTGTGATCTTAGAGTCTCGGTTCGGGCATGGTTGTTTTTCCACTGTGTTCTATCTGTGAGATACGTGTAAGAGATCCCCTGTGAAAAGGGGTCTTTTCTTCACTGGACACGGTCCATTCGCAACATACCTGCACAGATTCCATCTCGCCATCTCTCCTTGCTGTAGCTGTGGGGAAATAGAATCCCCAATTCACTATGCCACAGAATGCTTACTGACTCTCTCATGGCACATGAGAAAGCCAGAGCCACGTTTTGAGAAAGAATTGTGCAGGACAGTTGCATCGAACACCCATTCACGCAGCAAGATCCACTCCATAATAAACCATATCCATAAATACCAAGACCTCTTCAGGGCTATACAATAGCTGAGACCAAATTGCCAATCATAGTCAGTCGAAAATATAACTTCAAAAGTGTAACTTATTTTTGTTCCCACCATGTAATTATTACCTCATCAAAAAACTGAATGCAGTCATGTAAGATTCGACACCAATGGGATTCTCTCTGGAGATACCTGGATGGTTTGCCGTCTCTATCTTTCTTTGTTTTTTATCTCTTTCTTCCTTTTTTCCCCTTCCATTTTGTGCCCTCCTAACCGGTTAGATAACTTAATGTTATAGACACCGGGGGCGCAAGATGGCGTAATGTTATGTTATGTTATATGAAAGGGATTGTGGCATTTGCGCTCCAATTATTATTTCCTCCCCCTAGTTTGCAGGTTTACTGGAATTTTATTACCTCTGGCTGGAAAATTTGGCGTTGAGCGCATATTCCACTCGTGTTTTTTCTTCGGCGCCGTACCCCTTCGTTAATGACCTTTTAGGCAGTGATAGATTACTTTATGATAAGATTACCAGGTGGACCCTCCCCCCTCTGTAAAAGCACTTAGCCCTCATAAAAGAACTCCTTATTGTTAAATGGGTGAAGTAGGAAGTATCTTATTTGGTTTTCGGAAACTTATGAGAAAAAAATCTTTGCACATAATTTTACTTGTCAAAATATTTCTGAGCAACTTTTTCCGTAAAATGTTGCTATTAAACAATTTTAAAATAGGTGAAACGCCTTCAAAAAATAAAAAAAAGGAATTTATTTCATTTATTTATTTACCTACTTTGCCTAAAAATTCATAACATGAATACGTTGGTAGATTTTCTGTTAAGAAATCAAGACTGTTTGTTAAAATTTGATTTTTGACGTAAGAATTTTACAATTTTCCTTTTTTTTTTTAAATGCAGCATAGTCTTGCGAGGAATTTCATGTTTTAATTTGATTATTTGTGTTTAAACTAATTTCATTTAATTTTTTGTGTTTAATTTATTTCGCTGTACTATAAATTACAGTTTCCGAATTAAAAATTGTAATATATTTATATTACAGCCATACTGTTAAATTCGTTTTTTGTAAATCGCGAGAAACAAAAATCACCAAAAAAGTAACTACATATAAACAGCTGGTCCCAGATTTATAAAATTTGGTACATAAATAATTAGTTCTTCACCAATAGATATTCAACAGTTAGAATCTTTTTCAAAATTGTTAATTTTTTATTTATTAAATCTTAATTTAAATTTAATCAATCGAAAAAACATATTGGCAATTGTTGTGTCACATTAAAATTTAAAAGATTAACTTTCCAAAGACAAAATTTTCGTTTTCCGGACAATTTCTCTTTAGATTTCCTAAAAAATTCAAAATTAAATTTATAAATAATTTCTAACATTTCATTTTTATAGAAAATAAATTGAAATCAATTTTGGCATTTTACCATGACGTTCCGTCGTTACTTTTTTTAAAGTTGAGAAAAAATATTTACTTTTTTTAAACAGTAACTTCAGATAAAACTTTTAAGAACTTTTTAATGGCTTATTTCAATAACATGATGTACGAATCTTTCACATGATATGCTATAACTGATGGAAATCAAGACTTACGACATCATCAAGACTTCAATGATGAATGAATGAGTACTTTAATGAGCACTTGAAAATACTTAGGAAACTATTTGAAAAATGTGACATATAAGATACTTTATATACATTGCAACTAATCCTAATTCGGAATAGCATTTCTCTAAAACTATTTAAAAAATATTTCTAGAATTTCAAATGATGTCATAGTAACCGTTTCAAAAATTTTGTAAAGATTAAATTTGAAAAGTAAAAAAAAAAAAAAATTACGTTTTAGTGACACATTCTGGAGAATTATGAAGAAATAGGAATCGTGATCGCGCAATGATTATAATCAAATGAACAATGGTTTGAAAATAGAAATAAAATGCGCAATGCAAATCAAATTTTCACTACAATATTAAATTTAATTTCGGATTTATACTTGATTCTGTTGGTGATTAATGTACCTTATTCTATTCATTAATTACTTTACTATTTCTGCATTCAGTAGTCATTAATAAATCACTCAAATAAGCTGTCGATTTTTTTAACAATATATAAATTAAACAAATAGTATTTAAATATGAAGAACTTATTCTCAAAAAGGTACTTCAGTTTCTGCAAGATCAGATTCTTTTTAGAAAAACATTAAAAAATTTGTATGAGGAATCAAACCAAAAATTTTAGTTGAAAATTAGTAAAATTAATTTTGAAGGTTGCTTAGTTGCTGCAAACATGTTCTTGTTATCATTCTCAATAATAGCCTTAATTTCGATTTATATTCTGTTTCGCCTTGATTTCATTTAGGAATATGGCAAGAACGAAATTATTTAATTTGAAACATTCGATTCATACACTTAAACATTCTGTCATTCAGAACCTTAAAAAAAATTAATGTACTTATTTATTAACTCTGATATTTTCAAAATATAGATTCTAATTACAGATTGTGTTGAAAAACTGAAAAGTGTTTTCTTGCCAAAAGTGACATTTGATTTAAAAACAAAACTCAATTAAAACTGACAAATAACTTTTTGTTTAAAACAGACAGAAATATATTAAAATAGAATTTTTTAAAAAAAAACTATAATTTTCAAAAATAACGATTTATTATTTTTACAAAAGTTTTTTGGTTTATTTCATACAAATATTTAGTTAACTAAGGCTATAAGACCTTCAAAAATGAAATAAATAACGAAACTACTGTGAGTGAAATGCAATTAATATCGCTTCATGTCCCACTAAAAATTGATTTAATCAGTTTGAAATTTTCAAAAAAATCAGAATTTTTTTTTTATATTATCAATGTAAAGCTATACTTTATACTCAAAATTGAAAAAAATTCATTTAATATCTATCATGATTGTATTATTGTCAAAAAGAATAAAATAACTTTGGAAACTAATCGATAAAAACTACAAAGACATAATTTTAGAATAGCAAACTTCCATAATTATTGTTAATTAGATAAATATATGTAATGTAACCGAAATGAATTTGAAATAATGGGTGAAAACTAGGCGCTAAAAATTCTAGATATATCAAATTTTTAGAATAATAATTAGTAATAATTGTTGTAGATATAAAAGTGCCAAAAATTGTTAATATCAATAGTGCTCATGTTAAATATCATTGTAATAGAAGTAAAATTGTAATATATATATAATAGCAAATAATAAATAGATTTCAAGAGTTCCTTTGTCTTTTTCTTTCAATACATTAGTTAATTAAAAAACCTACTTTTGTTTATTTCAACTCAGCTTTTTGTAAAATATTATTTAAAAAAATATTTCCAATCATGTTGATTCTATTTACATAATCAATACTGCTTTTATCTAGAGAAATGTCTTGCGATGTCGGATAGATAATAATATTTTACAAATAAAGAAAATAGATGTCTAAAGAGAAGATTTTTACTTACGAAATTTTGTATCTTAAAATAGGAGATCTAATACATAAGGAATTGAATTTTTAGATACGAAAAGACGTAAGTTTTAACTTTAAACTCAGGTTTTAATGATACAACTATAAACAACAAAAAAAAATCTAATGTAATGAGTCAGTAAATGGATTGATTATTTCTTTCCACACAATTATCATTTTTTTTAGATTTTGTTATTTTTTGTAATGGTATATATGAGTTAAGAAATAACTTAGTTTGAATTTGCTTAATTTAATAGGAGTATTTTCAAAATAGCAGAATTAAGGAAGATTTGTCATATTTGAATCCCCTAAGCAGTTTTTAATGAAAATTGATTGTAAAATAATTTTGATAAAGGAAAAACATTAATTTTTTGCAATTTATTTGCCTTTAAAAATGGAATTAACTTTCTGAGAGATACTACTACTATTTATTATACTACTCTTTAATCTATACTTATAATGAAGCTCAATGTATGTGTATGTGTGTTGCCGCTCTACAGGCCAGACCGTTGGACCTACAGCTACCAAATTTGGTAAATGTATACCTTGGAGATCGGGAATGAGCACCTCGGAGCCCTTTTTTCGAATTTTTAATTAGAATTTGAATTAATTAAAATTTAAGCGAAATTTCGACGTTTTTCCTCTATAACTTCCGAAAATATTATTGCACAAACATGATTTTTATATCAATTTAAAGATAAACAAATTAGCTTTCTAACGGTATCAGTTATATTAATTTATAACGTAAGTTTCTATTTTTAAAGAAATATTTTAACCATGTTTTTCGTACGTGACTGGATAAAATAAAAGAATGCCGAAAGTTCGAATAAAAAAAAACTATAATCGCAAAATAAATCCAAAGAAATGCAACTTTTAGCCCTTGATTGGATAGAATAAAATAAATATAAAATGTGATATTTTCTTCATAAAATTCAAGGCAAAGGATTCTATGATCGTTTGCAATATTTAAATCATTAATTGAATAAATTGTCTTTATTTATACAGGATATGCATTCAAATTCCTTTCCAATAGCCAATTTGTAAAATATTATTAACAGGCATATATATTGCTTAATGCTATTAATTTGATCTAAATGAAGTAAATAATTACATTTTATGTAGTTTTAGTCAAACAATGCATTTATGAATAATGAGTTTTAGATTTCTTCATACTTTGCTCTGTGAGCCATATTTTACAAAATATTTTTATTAATATTTTAAATAAAAGTTGCTACATCAATCAGTCTTCTAAATCAATCATTAAAACTGACTGATTTATAAAATTAAAGAATATTATTAGGAAAACGCGTTCTTTTAGAACTTTCAGTCCATCATCTTAAAGAAAATATTACTTTCAGGCCAATCAATGCCCGGAGTTACTTCAAGGCTAATAAATATGTGATTTAATTGAAAATTTTAGAACCCATTACTCATAACGAACCAGCTGGTCACCAAAGGCGGCTAGTATAGAATAAAACATAGCCAATTAAAATTGCTTCATCGATTCAGATAAAGAAAAGGATTCCACAAATTACACCACTATGTTTTTAAAGCTCAATAAGGGAAATTATGTTTTTATTTTCAAGCTCATATCAGTATAGAGAATCTGAACTCAAGTTTGATATTTTATAAACTGTAGCATTTCCTTTTTTATTCGTTTGTTCCTGAAAATATAAAAGAACACAGCCCTGATTTTTCTATTTGGAGAAGAAAGGACAAAAAAAAAGTAATAATTAATATTTTTTTATTAATTACTACTTTTTTTTTTTTAGTCTTTTCTAATTTCAAATAATGACAATGTTTATAACTGTTCTTGAGAACTACAATAGACCTCTTCACATTCAGGAAATGATTTTAATTCCAATTTAAGCTCTTTTTAGAGGAACTTTAACCCCCTCCACCTCCCCTCCAAGAAAACAACTTAGTTTTATCTATAAATAAAATTATATTTTAATAAATACTAAGCTATGGTCAGTAAAATGTTCTCTCGAAGGATATGTTTTGTTGCTTAATTTCAAGCGACTTAAATTACATTCTTACTTTGCTAAAACATGTAATATTTGTTACTTTTCATTACATTTTTTAAAAAATGAATAGTATTCTATTAATTAAATGTTTAAAAATTTGTTCCAAATTAACGCTTCCAATACCTATACAGAATTACTTAATAATACTTCGGCATATCTGATTGAGTTCATGGGACACGAGGACCGGTTTTTTTAAATGAATCAGCTAAGATTTATCAAACATTCATAGACAAAGTTAATTCATTACTTATTTCAGTTATAATCCCAATAAAATTAACTGAATCTATCGTTCCTATACAATCAATTTTTGTAGAAAATTAGACTAACTCAAGAACTTCTAAAAACGACAGCTCTAACATGCGGACAAAAAACTGCCAATGGCGATGAATTGTCTTCATTTTTCCAAACTTTAAATTTTTTTCTAATCAATGTTTCTATCTAGATCAAAGCAACATTTGTCTCACCAAACAACAATTATCAGAAAGAGAAAAAAAATTGCATTAGAAATGGCCTATTTGTTTGATTTTAGACGTCGATCTTATATTCTGTATGAATGCCTCTTATTAAAGTTGAAGTATTCTCAACCTTGTCTGTTTTAAAGTGTTGAGCACTGGACCACCCGTCCTTAATCTAACAAAAAGGTAACCTGAAAAATATAGGCAAATGTAAATTTTTTCATCACATATATGACACTTCCTTCTCACTATTTCTCTTCGTTTGTTCCTACAATTTTTAATAGCTATACCACAAAGCCCATTAAAATGTTTGGAACTGAAAATGACATTGTATTTTTCTAAAACTTGAAAAAAGCATTACGATTGCTTACAAAATAAATCGTCATCATAACCAAAAGTTTCTTTTCTTTATAAAGACCTTGTGTAACCGTCGAACAATGAAAGTAAACAATGCTATGCGCGATTCTTAATTTTTTTGAAGTCATAATGATTGGATAATGTACAAGTTGCATTCCGAAATTAACAAATTTGTGACCATTATTTCGAAATTTAAAACTAAGCATATCTCTCAAAATTTTCTGGATAGAAACGTGAAATTTTGTACGTATAGATAAAAATAAGAGAAAAATTGTACTAATAAATACTTGAAATTATGATGGATATATAAAAATTAATTTTCATACAATTTTATTTAATAAAATTTTGTAATTCGAAGTGTTTAGATGCAATATTTAAAAAAAAATTTCTTAGGGCAACCTTTTGATGCTTTATTAGAAGAAGAAAAGGTGACTTTAGAAACCATGCTAACATATCTGCAAAATTATTTTTATCTTAATGCCTAATATTTAGATATTTACTATTGTAATTTCTCAATCTATATAAATCTATAGTTTTGGCAAAAAAATTTAGGGGCGAAAAAAGAACGAATAAAATGTAAAGTAATATATTTTATTTTTAGCTTTCTTTCATAAATAGATTTAAGACAAATTGAAAATTAGTAATAAATCATTGACAGCACTTTTAAGAAAATCGGCAGAAATTTGTTACTACATTACCTGCGAATAAAACTTTAGATCATGATACTGAATCTGAGAATTAAACGTTTTAATGAAGTACTATAGATGCATTTACATGTCGATAGATGGTACATTGGATTGTGTATAATTGTCTGACGGTAAATTAGCTAGAAAATGAGGTAACATATTTAAAATTTGAAGGAATATCTGTAATTATCAACATTTTCTTATAGAAATGTTTTTTCTTTCTGAAAATTAACCAGCATTTATTTTTTGAATTATTAATATGATTCCTATCTTATTTCAGACAAAGCGCTTAATATTTTGTAAAAAACAGCTTATTTGAAAAATTTTAACATAAAAAATACATTAGCTCATTTGAAGTAAAAGCTTAGGGAGTATGTATACATACAAGAATACATAAATACAAATTGAAAGAACTAAGCATTACTGATATCCACTTAAATTTCACTTTAAAGCAGTTTCTAAGTACTTTTTTTTTCATTTTGTTAAAAAAAGTTAAACAGTAAGAGATATAGAGATTAAAATCCCCATAAAAATAAAAATTAAACTTCACTTTATTAGATGAATTTGTATAACGCACATCAAAATTATTAATGCCTTCTGTGCGAGAAAATTATAATCGTGTTCCTTTATCATAAATTTTTAAAATGAAATATCTCACATTTCCTTTATTACTTTAAACTCTCGTCTAAAACGCAATTAAGGGTAGACAGCAGTTTTCCCACGGAAGCTTCGTCTCGTTTACAAGGACATGGAGTATCATTATTACTCTGAACTGTGATTACCATTTGGCGTTCGTTGTAAAATCGCCAAATCTTTCATGCAAAGATAACGGTTATAATGTGACAATCCTGAGCGTGAATGATATCTTTTAATGACATGGGGGGTTAACTAGTGGAGCGCAAATGCCACTCAACCATATGAAAAGGGGTTGTATGAGTGTCATATTCATATGAGCTAGAAGTCAAATTTCTGCCTACTGGTGCTCAGGGATCCTTATCCTCAGAATCTACTGCAGCCCCTTTCCGTAGATACACGGATAGGACATAATTATCAATAAAAGTACCCTAAACCACTACCCCAAAGCCAAGACGCCAGCTAATATGGCTCGTTATATTTAATAATAAATTAATAATAACATAATCATAATAATAACCTAATTCTTATAATAATAACATAATTCTTATAATAATAACATAATCCTTTTAATATAATAGAAGTTTATCAATAATAACATAATCCTTCTTCCCAGGTGCAATAGCAGAAAAATATTTTTATTTAACAGAAAACAATACTTAAATATTTTAGTAGCAATTACTTCAAAACAAACATGAGACATTATAAAAAAATTATAACAATCAGATAATAAAAAATTATAACAATTAGACAACAAAAAATTATAACAACTAGGGAAACAGAAAATTAATAATAATTTATAATATTTAGTTACTTGTGAACCTCAATGATGATGCGTTGTGTAACTCACAATCGGTTCCTACATCACTCCCTTCCCAACAACGAATAAAGCTCAAAAAGTGTGTGTGTGTTTTGGTGCTCTACAAACCAGATCATTCCACCTATAGCTACCAAATTTAGCATGTGTATACTTTGGACACCGGAAATGTGAACCTCTTAGCCGGTTTTTCGAATTTTTAATTAAAATTTGAATTAATTAAAAATTACGTTTTTCCGCCATAACTTTCGGAAATATTATCGTAGAAACATGATTTTTATATAAAATTAAAGATTAAAAAAATTAGCCTTCAATTGGAATCGGTGTTTTAACATATAACTAAAGTTTCTATTTTTAACGCATTCATAAAGAAATATTTTAACCATAATTTTTACGAATATGTTTCGGACAAAATAATAAACTTTAATCTGCACAAACACAGCAATGGGAAAAAATTAGTTTTAATCAAAGTGTTGCCATCATATTAACAAAAGCTCAAAGTTTAAAAAATCATCTTTTACACAAATTAAATCTTAAAAAATGTAACTTTCAGCACGTGATTGGATAAAATAAAAATAATTAAATGTTATATTTTCTTTAAAAAAATAAATGCAAAACAAAGGTTTAAATTATTGCTAGCAATATAGATGTCATTAATTCAATAAATCCTCTTTATTTACGGTAAACACAATTTAATTTATATAGGATATGCATTCGAATTCTGCCCCAATCGCTAATTTGTAAATCTTTAGCAATAGGCATACATATTGTTTAATACTGTAAGCTTGGTCTAAATGCTGTAAATAATTACATTTTATGCAACTTGAGTCATAAAATGTATTGATGAATAACGAATTTTAGATTTTTTTCTACTTTGCTCTGTGATTCATATTTAACAATATATTTTTACTGATATTTTAAACAAAAGTTGTTACATTAATCAGTTTTTTAAATCAATCATTAAAGCTGACTGATTTATAAAAAAATTGAATATTATAGTTAAAACGTGCTTTTTTAGATCTTTCCGTCCACTATGTTAAAGAAAATAATTTCAGGTCAATAAAAGCTCGGAATTTCTCTAAGGCTGATAATCAAATGAAAATGTGTTTGAGTATATGAATGAGTGTGTGTGTGAGTGTGTGTGTGCTAGTGCTCTGCACACCAGACCATATGATTTAGAGTTACCACACTTGGTATCTATATATTTACATTGGTGGATGAAAAAATATACTTAGATATATTTTTCTTTAGAAATTTTAATTAGTTAAAAATTAAGTTAACATTTGGAATTTTTTTGCGATGATGTCCGAAAATGTTACAGCAAAAAACTGTTTTTTAAATCCTCTTAAATTTTTTTCATTGTTAGTAATATTGTTACCAATAAATTAATTTACTATTTTTAAAGAATTTTTAAATAAAATATTACCGTCATGTTTTTCAACAATTAATTTCTCACAAAATGAAAGTAGAATTTAAACAGCAAGAGCACGGTAAGGGTGCCTTGCCCTCACTTTGACAAAAATCCAAACTAAATTATTAAATTAATTCTTACTTCAAATTAAACCGAGGAAAGTATGATGTTCAGCACGCATTTAAATGGAAGAATAATGTTATGGTATAAGGCTTCTATAATAATATGGGTTGGCTATCAAAGTTTGAATATATTTGGCTGAACTGTTATAAAGACAGAAAGGTACGTAAATATTTAATTGAAAATTTGAGAATGCATTATTCCTTGCTAACCAACTGGTCCCCATAGGCGGCTAGTTAGAAATAAAACATGGAAATGACATTTAAATGCAATATGGATATCATGCACTAGAGCAATATTTTTGACATTGTCTATAAAACGCACCGGTAGTCTTATTTTCCTTCCACAACGTGTTGTGGGGGCAAAGCAGACAATTTGTCTTCCTTTATTGAAGTACTTATCCTTTATTGAATCACTTCCTTTATTGAATAATTCATGCATTTTTATGCTGCATCCTTTCTGTTGAACCACTTCTTTTTGGATCACAAAATGCAGGATTGTTAACAGTTAGTGGCAATGAAGCATCAGAAATGTCAAAATGTGTTAAATTATAGGCTAGTTTAATTCGATGAAGAGAAATATTTACATGTTCTCCTTTGAATAATGATGTGAAAAATTTTGCGTTCGGTGTAATACTAAAAGGGCCCCTTCATATGGCGATTCTAGAATTTTTTCACGGATTGATCCTAAAAATTACGTGAGAAGTTGTATTTAAATATTGTGGGACAAAAATGTGTTTTTTACATTTTTGCTTCGGCATTCTTGGTTTTACCCACACAAGTCCATCACCAAGTTCTCTGTTTCCAATTCTCTGGTTTACCAAAATAATGAAAGAAATAATTGTAAAAGAACGTAAATGCATGCATATTTCTTTCATTAATAAAGATAAAAATTCAAAGATAAATATTCAAAAATAAACTCTTTTTTTCAGCCCTTTATGAGCTGCTATTTTAGTTGTTCTTTATTTTTAACATTTCGTTTACAATTTTTCATAAATAATTTAAATGGCTTCAGTTATTGCAAACAAAAATGTTATTTAATCTTTTTTTTTTTTTTTTTTTTTTTT
>JAPMOQ010060998.1:0-18372 GCA_026543055.1 Argiope trifasciata
CTGATTTTAAATATGAATAACACCATTGAAGGTTGTTTTTTTTTTTTCGAAACATCAAAAGGAAAGCCATTAGTTGTGATTGATGGATATCAATATAGGCAAGATAGCTGTAGCCCTAAAAATGTGGTAATATGGCGTTGTATTAACGAAAAGTCCAAAAAATTGTAAAGGATTACTGAAACCAAAATACAACTGTTTTTTCTCTGAAATGCCTTATCCTTAAAAGCCGGATGAAGCTCAAATTGATGTCAAGATGCATTTAGTCAAAATTAAAAGGAGGGTTCGAAATTATAACGCAATGTTCAACTATCATCAATAATCGAAATTTTTAACAATGGAAATAAAATAATGATTACATTGATAACTTTTTCTTTCGAACTACTTGTTTTTTTTTTTTTCGATATTATACCATGCAAAGCGATAATTTATACTAAATATTATTAAAAAATTGAATAACTACCCTCATTGTAATATAGTCAAAAAGAATTTAAAATAACCTTTGAAAAATTTGCACTAAAAATTATAGATATATCAAATTTCAGACAAACAAAGTTCGGTAATAATTGATGTAGATATAAAAGTATCAAAAGTTATTAATCTCAATAGTTTTCAATACTTCATTTTAGTAAGAATAACATTTATTTAAATTAGATTCGTAATGAAAAAGAAATTGAAGTAAAAAAAAAAATGTGCATAAGAGGATTACTTCGGTTATGAGATTCTGCCAATTATCTGAGTTTCAAATTATTGAATGCTACATATTTTTGTTACTTAAGAAATACTGACGAAATATGATCATATACAAAGTATATAATAATAGATTTCAAGGATTATGCTGCCTTTTTTATGATATACATTAGTAATACATTTACAAACACTTTTATTTCAACACACATATAAAATATTCTTTTAAAAATATTTTAAATTATGGGAATTCTATTTACATAATCAATATTACTTTTATACAGAAAAATGTCTTATGATTTTGGATAGAGAATGCATATTTTACAAAAAAGATAAAGAAGATAGATGTCTAAAAGAGGACATTTTCACATAAGAAATTATATGTTATATAGAATAGGTAACTGAATTTTTTGTGTATGACAAGATTTGATTTTGACTTCAAATTTATGTTTCAGTGATACAACTATATAAATTAACAAGGAAATAAAATCTAATGTAGTTGATCAGCATTAGCGCGTTCCATACAATAACCATTCTAGAGATTTTGTTTCCTTCGTCATTATATTTGTTGCGTTAAGAAGAAAATTAGCTTGTTGTTGCGTTAAGAAGAAAATTAGCTTGTTGTTGCGTAATTTAAAAGTTGTATTTTTAAAAGAGCAGAAATAAGGACACATTTGAATCATATTCATAGTTTTTAATGAAAACTGACATCAAACTAATTTCAATAAAACAAAAGCAGTAAATTTCATTTTCCTTAAAAATAGAATAAACTTTTTGATGAATACACTTTAAAGTAGAATAAAACAGACCCTATTATAATTGTTCCATCAGTTCAATAAAAGAAAATGGTTCCTCAAATTACATCACTAATTTCTTTAAGCTAAATAATGCAAAACAGGTTTTGATTTTCAAATTCATATCAGCATATAAAATCTGAACTTTAGTTTGATATTTATGAACTATATCATTTTTTATTCTCTTGTTCCAAAAAATGTAAAAGCAAACAGCCTTTTCTATTGTTTGGTGTCTTTTTATATTAATTATTATCTTTTTGCTCTACTTTTGCCAATTCCAATGAATGATAATGATTATAATTGCTTCCTGAGAACTACGATATACCTCTTGATCTAAATATCAAACTCAAAAAATAATTTAAATTCTTATTTAAGTCCATTCTGGAGGAACTGCCCTCCCCCCATCAAAAAAATAACCTAACCTTATCTTTAAAATATTTCAATAAAATTATATTGTAATAAGTACTAAATTGTGGTCAATAAAATTTACTCTCAAGAATATAACATGCTTTGTTACTTAATTTCTTGCGGTTTAAACTCTCTTTCCTTTGTTAAAGCATATAACATATTTAATAACTTTCACTAATTTTTTTTTAAAAATTAAAATGGTATTGTATTAATTAAAGAGCTTAAAAATTTGTTCCAAATTAACACATTTAACACCTATGCGCTTAAAAATGGCTGGAGCATATGTCATCATGTGACATAAAGACTGGCTTTTTCAGTTAACCAACAAAGATTTATCAAATATCCACTGATAAAGTTAATTCATTAATTAGTTCAGATGTAATCCCAATAAAAATTATCTGAATCTATCGGTACCATACAGTATACTTTTGTAAAAAATAGCATCAACTAAAGAACTTATAAAAACAGCAGCATGTAACATATGAACCGAAAACTGCAACTGATGATGAATTTCTTGCACGAATAATTGTTTTCCAATTGTGATAATTTTGAAAATTAATGTTTCTACCAAAATCAATGCAGCATTTGACTCTCCAAACACTATTTTCCAGAAGGGAAAGTTTTGATTTTGCCTCAGGAAGAGCCTATTTGTTTGCGCCGATATTGTATTTAGTGTGAATCCCTTTTATTAAATATGAAATATTGCCGACACAGTCAGTTAGGGATGTTGAGCTCTGAGTTGACTGCTTCTAATCAAGCAAGAGGGTAACCTAAAAAATAGAGCAAAAAGTCAATTTTTTTCCTTGCATACATCATACTTCATTCTCCCCATTTCTCTCTGGTTGAAGTAAGGATGAGATTTCCTAAATGTCCAATTTCTCTCCCTTTCTATGTAAAAACGATGGTAGAACTGACGAACAATGAAACAGAACAACGTTATGCATGATTATCTTTTTTTTTTTTTTTTGAAATTTTCTAGATAGAAATATGAGATTTTGTACGTTTAGATGAAAATAAGAAAAAATTTTAAACTAATTCACACTTGAAATTATGATGGACGTATAGAAATTTAATTTTCACAATTTTCTGGCCTACCTTATTTAATGAAATTTTGTAATTGAAAATATGTCTCGATGCAGTATTTGAATTTAAAAAAAAAGAAAAACACTTGTTCTTAAGTGCAGCTACCTGATGTCTTTTAAAAGAGGGGAAAAAAATATATTTCACAAACCATGCTTACATAGCTGGGAAATTAGTCTAATATTACGATCTAATATTTAAATATTTGCTATTGTAATTTTAACTTTAATTGCAATAAAGATCCAAGCTATATGAATCTACACTTTTTGCAAGAAATTCAGGGAGCGGGGAGATAATGAATAAAATATAAAGTAATAAATTTTATTACTATCTTTCGCACATAGATTAGGATAAAGTGAAAATTAGTATTAAATCATTAGCAGTGCTTTTAAGAAAATAGACAGAAATTTGCAATTATATTACCAACGAATACAACTTTAGCTCCTAATACTGTTTCTGAAAATTGAATGCAGTACGTATAGATGTTGCATTTACATGTCGATTACTGACCCATTAAATAATATATATTTAAATCTGACAGTAAATAAACCAGAAAATGAGATAATACATTTACAAACATTTCAGTAATTATCAACATTTTCCTATTGAATATTTTTTTTCCTGAAATTAACCAGCAGTTATTTTTAAAATTATTAATATGATTCCTATCTTATTTATTTTAGTCGAAGCGCTAATTATTTTGCAAAAAAAGGCTCTTATTTGAAGGACTTCAAACGTAAACAATACATTAGCTCATTTCAAGTACCAGCTTGTGGAATATATATATTGAAGGAATGAAGCATCATTGATATCGATTTAACTTTGAATTTAAAGCACTTTCTATGTATTTTTTTTCTTTTTCAATTTGTTAAATAAAGATAAACCGTAAGAAATATCAATATTAAATTCTCATAAAACTGAAAATGATACTTCACTTAATTAGATTAAATTTGCATCATGCACATCAAAATTAAAATTTTTATAAATGTCTCCTGTGTGGGAAAATTATAAACGAATTCCTTTATTCTCATTTTTTAAAACAAATATCCCAAATTTTATTTATTATTTTCAAAAATCGTCTGAAGACTATCAGCACTCGTTTCTTTCTCAGAGACATGAAGTATCTTCGTCAATCTGAAAGTGGTTGATTACCATATGACGTACATCGTAAAATCAACACACCTTGCAAGCAGAAATAAAAGTTATAATATAGCAATCTCTTTGAAGTTTGCGAGCAAATGACACTATTTAATAAGTAGCGCAAATGCGACTTAGCGCGTTGTACACAAAACCGATAATCCAGAGAGTAATAAAACGTATTTTTAAAACTCTTTCATTGGTTATCAAACATTGTAAGAATGTTTTGTAAATATTATTGATTTTAACGGTTTCCATTGCATTTTCCCGAAAATTATTTAAGGGTATTCTTAAAAGAACATTTTCTCCAATTAAACAATTCGAAACTTTCCGGCATAATTACAGTGGCATTCCTTGAAAATGCATGCAATTTACGCGCGTTACTAATTACAATCTGAGGTTTTATTTTTTCTCTACAAAATACATGCATTTCTCTAATAATTTTTTGAGCTGTAGTGATATTTTACAAGTTTTAAATTCAAAAAAATTAACGTAAAAAATTTGTCATCCATTATCGGTTTTAGGAAAACAAATTGTTTTTTGGTATAGGCTTGATTATAAGAGACCTTGGTAGCTAGACTTCTGAACTTCTAATGTATAATCAAGGTAGCAATTTGTCTTCTAAAGAATCATTTAAAGTAGTATGAATACAGTTTTGCTCTAAAGGGTAAAAATTGTTTAACATCCGCATTACCGCATCATGCTTAATTCATGCATAGAAAATCGGGAAAGGTTATTTTAATGAAATGAAGTAAAACGACATTTAGACAATGTAAGAATAATAGCAATTCAGAAAAAAGCACAAACTAAAGATCCAAGAAACTATCACCGCATCCAACCCATAGGAAGCCGTATTTTCATAAAATTTAACCAATTTCAGTTGGCTTGGCTGAAAAGAGACGTAAAAGGATTGGTCAGTAAACAAAGCAGATAGCACTAACAAAAATCCAAATTTAAACGTAACTAATTCAACATAACTAATTGAAGTATCTGTAAAGGTTAAGAGGAAATTTTTAAAAATTACCGAAAGAAAGTTTAGAGAGAATTCTACTAAATACATCAAAATGTCGCAGTAAGTTATTGAACTACATTCGTCAAAATCCATTTCATCCAGCTTTGATCTTACGAAAATTTAATTATAATATACGGAGGGGATATCCTGAAAAGAGTCTCACTATTAACCAGCCTTTGCAATATGTTCCATTAAGCTACATGATCGCTACATTAAGCGTTGCTATCTATTTATAATAAAGCTTTCATTTTAGATTTACTTTCATATAAATAGTTAGTTGAAAAGTGTGCATGCAATACTGTGTATTTATGCTTCTTGCAAACTAAATAAATGTAAAATTATCTTCAATTATCTTAATTAATTATTAATTCTCTTAATAACTAATTATTAAATTAAATTAGGCACACAAATTCTATTCTTGAACTTTCAATTTCTCTAATAAATATTTAAAGCATACACAACAAATATTTATTAAAGACTGGTCGGTACAAAGAAGCTGGCAGTTTTAATACAAAAAGAACATTAATGAAATTTTACATCAAACTTGTATTATTTGTACTTGTACTTGTATGTATTTAGTAAAACCGTCTATTTTCATGAAATTAAAAAAAAAGTAATTAATTTTTTTTGATGATCAATTAGGAGTGTGCCTTACTGAAAAATTACAAGTTCCTTAGGTAACGAATCATTAAAAAAATTTGCATTCAATTATTTTGGATTTACTTTTCAAATTTTCTCTTTTTGAGATAAAATAGCAAAATTTTTTATATCTTTTTACTAGAACCTGAATCCAATGATACTTTTCACCGAAAGGTATTCAAAAGCCAACTAAGTCAACAAATTGACTTATTCGACATTTTTTTTTAAATTTAGGAATGTCTGCTATTTCTGTCACTGTTTCAAAACGGTGTCCAAATGATCGCTACAAATTTCAAGAAGAGGTCAGGCATACAGAAACAGTATACAACAGTATTCTTCGGACAGAACAACACAAAAAAATGGGGACTCTTTACCAGTGAATTAAAGGAAGTTACTCCATATTATATATACACTAACGGTTTAATGGAACACAAATTCGCACCAATATAAACACTCAAACAACAATAAAAAAAGCGAAACATAATAGCTTCATACGGTAACTGTATTGAAACCTTTCTTACGTATAGATTTGTTGTTGATACTGCTTAAAACCTACGACTGTATTTGGCATGCTACGTTAGTCTTGTAGCAGAGTTTTCATGCAAATGTGTTGTTCCGCTTTTGTGAAATTGTATTCTCCGAAATATTAATGGTACAATTTACCTGGTGTATGTTTTCTATAATTTAATTTACTTACAATCAATCCTTTGTCAATTCAAAGTAAGATCGCTTTATATGCTTATATTCTTACGATTAGCATTGTGTAATTAGAACCAGATTTCCAGATTTCAGACTTGATTAATGGTATTGAAAATATCAAAATGCTGCTCTGCTCGTAGAATGAATGGCTCAGCGGATAGGATGACCTTTTAGGTTCTATTTAAAAATGACTTTCATTTAGCAAATCCACTTTTAAAGCTTAAGAGGACTTTTTGGAACCTTTGTATAATGGAATTGAAATAATGCTGCCCAAAAATTTTGAATTAACCCAATTTCTTTTCCAGACAAAAGATTTCTTTCCTGTTATTCTACTAACAAAATTGCAAAAACAGCATTTTAGACAATATTAGAGCAATTTGCTTATTATCTCATAAAAGATAAAGCATATCCAAAACATGAAAATTTTTTTATTAAAAAAGTTTTTTAATGTCATAAAATTCTAATTTTAATCATGGGTTTAAACGGAAAAAAATATTTTCATAAATTGTAATATGCATGGGATGCACAGACTATAGAAAGATCGATTTGTTATCTGCCATTTTTTGAAAAATAATTTCAAAATGTGTAATTTGACAAAAGAAAATGGGGGGGGGGGGATCGTCCAGATTTAAAAACTGAAAAGGAGTTAAGAAATCATGACATAAAACTTCGAAATAATTCTGAAACTACTTTCAAACATAAAGAATAATTCCGAGACAATGGGGACTATTAGTGGAACAGCCCATCCACAGTATTTCTCACTTCAAAACTACGACTGTTACTCCATGAGTGATTCCTTTTTCCCTTCGTTCTTTCTACAACCAAAAAATCCGAGTCTTTGAAAACTGATGTAAAAAATGTTTTTTAAATGATGTTTTGTATATAAATCTAATATAAGAACGAGAAAAAAATGAGCTGTTCAGGTAGAAGAGCCAAAGTGGTTTTGATCAACCAACTATCGTTTGATACAGCGTGGCCAAACCTGCCTCTTGCGCCATTAAATCAACCAACCAGAGGAACTCCAGTGCACAAACTAATACATGTTCAGGAAGATTGGCGAATCGGAGACCAGTTGTAATGAGAATCATAGCGAAAGATAGACGCGAAGCATTCGCGCTTTGAAAAAAACTCACTTGAATGTCTCGGTCGATTAGTTCTAGACAAAAGCAATAGAATGAATTGAAGAAAACATTCTATCAAAGCGTGGATGAATTAAATTTGAATTCTTGTCATTCAGACATATCTTAGTACATCGACACCCATAGTATTTATAATCAATTCCATTTGAGTGAAAAAATCGTAATATATATTGGAATCATAACAAAAGAGTTATCACAGAAAAGTGAAATAAAATTTGAATGTTTAAAATTAATATTTCGATACAGATGTCACCACGGATGAATCTCAATAGAATTTTTGTATTCTGAAAATATTTTAGCTTCCAGCGTATAGCTTTAAAAAAAAAGATTAATTGAAAGAGCAATTAAAAAAAAGGCCATAATTCAGTTTCATTTCATTCAGCATTTTATTTCTTATGATTCTGTTCAAGATTAATTTTTTCTTCAAAAATTATTTAATGCTTTTATTTTTTCGCATTACAAAGAGAAAGTGTTGGAATGTTACAAGATTCGATCTTGAGATAGTGAAGATTTTCCACGTTCCAACCCTCATTCAAGTTCTTTAAAAGTTTATGGATTAGAATGAGAGCTTGTCCATAAATACGATAACGCAAAAACCAAAAAAGCTAAAAGGGTGGCATTTGGCAAGAAAATTTTATAAGGCGACGACAAATTTCAATCACATTTTGGATGATCTACGAACGCTCCACATGTTTACCTGTCCTGCCTTTGAAAACATAATAATTCAACAAGCCAGATAGATGCAATTTTGAGTACGGTTTTATCATCAGACTTACACATGTGACTGAAATCCTTGACGAAAGCTTCCTAAGGGTTGTTGCCTTCTCTTCTGGTATATGTGAAATCGATATTATATGTGTTATTTATAAATCATATTCGACAAATCTAAAGATGTGTGTCACAGTAGGGCAAAGGGGAGAGGCTCGATGTGTCTTCAGCCGATTGTAAATCAAATTACATGAAGCAGGAGTTGAATTTTAACTTACAGGTTCAAAGACCAATCGATTTTTAGAAGATTATTTTAGAAGAGATAACCTAATGTTTTTTTTTTCTTTCCTTCTTCCTTTTATTTCTCTCTGTCTGGGCAACACAAAGCAAAACCAATATTTTGGCTTTTAAATGAAGAATATAAACTGCATTTAATATATATGCTTACTTTGAATCGCATGCATTTCGAAAATAAGCTTATTCGCAATGACAAGCATTTGGAAACAGGGGGAAAATATACCCTGTTCAACCATTTAACCTACATTAAATCGTCATTTAATTTATACACTGATGGAAAAAAAAATCCCAACACCAAGAAAAAATTATTGTACAGTAATGAAATTTTAGGAATACATTTGTCTAGGTAACATATTTAATTGATTAAAGTTTCAAGATCACAGGTAGAGCCATTGGCGAGAAGAGCTATTTCAAATGTGAAATGTTGGTACATTAGTAACCGGTGTAACCGCCAGAATTTTGAATGCAAGCATGCAAACGTGCATGCATTGTGTCGTACAGGTGTCGGATATCAGTTTGTGGGATGGAGTTCCATGCCCGTTGCACTTGAGCGGTCAATGCAGGGACGGTTAATGCTGGTTGTGCATGACGCTGGAGTTGTCGTCCAATGATGTCCCATACGTGCTCGATTGGAGAAAGATCTGGTGATCTAGCACGCCAAGGCAACATGTCAACACTCTGTAGAGCAAGTAGGGTTACAAAAGCGGTATGAGGGCGAGCGTTATCCTGTTGGAAAACACCCCCTTGAATGCTGTTCATGAATGGCTGCACAACAGGTTGTATCACTAGACTGACTTACAAATTTGCTGTCAGGGTGCGTGGGATAACTACGAGAGTGCTCCTGCTGTCATACGAAATTGCTCCCCAAACCATAACTCCAGGAGTAGGCCCTGTGTGTCTAGGCCGCAGACAGGTCACTAGCACACGTTCACCTGGCCTCCTTCTAACCAACAAACGGCTATCACTGCGACCAAGGCAGAACCGGCTTTCATCAGAAAACACAACAGATCTCCACTCCGTCCTCCAATGAGCTCTAGCTTGACACTACTCACGTCGCAAGCGGCAGTGGTTTGGAGTCAGTGGAATGCACTGTACAGGGCGTTTGGCTCGGAGCTGTCCTTGAAGTAACCGATTTGTAACAGTTCGTTGTGTCACTGTGGTGCTAACTGCAGCTCAAATTTCAACTGCAGACGCAGTACGATTAGCCACAGCCATACGCCGAATACGACGGTCTTCCTCTCAGTAGTACCACGTGGCCCCCCGGAACTGCCGCCAATGCTCATGCACAGTGGATACATTCCTGCCAAGTCTTTCAGCAATATCGCGGAAAGAAAACCCACCTTCTCGTAGCCCTACAACACGACCTCGTTCAAACTCTGTGAGCTGTTGATAACGGCTTCTTCGTCTTTTCAGAGGCATCCTTGACTAACATTAACCCACTAGGTCAAATCTCAAATGTAAATAACGATCACGAACCTTACAGCGCTTATTTAAAGCAAACCTCATTTGCATGTTCATAGCGTCGCTACTAGCGCCACACTTACGCGCGTAGCTCGAAATTTGAATCGATGTCATCTTTCAGATGTATAAACACGCCTGCCAAATTTCGTTTATCTAGCACAGCTCCTTCCTAGTGTTGGGATTTTATTTTCCATCAGTTTAGTTTAGTTATATTAACGTCCCGTTTTAAAGCAACACGAGGGCTATTTTGGGACGGACCTCGTAATTTTGAACCACGGTCAGATGACGAGGACGACACCTGAAGTGGCACCCCCCTCTCCACACCACACCACACCAGCGGGAGGACTTTGGCCTGACAGATTTAACGTGCAAGAGACCCCCTCACACGTCGGATCTTCGGTGGAATCGAGTCTCGAACCTGAAACCCTCCGGTGCCGAAGCCGAGACCTTACCACCAGGCCACCGCGGCCCTCTTATTTTCCATCAGTGTATTATAATTATGCCAGATTATAAGGAATGTCTTTTAAATATCCCTTTCTATGCTGTATCTCAAAATTATATTGACAGGAGAAAAAACAATTCAGTAATTGCGAAAAACATAGCGTAAGGAATAACAAAACAAGTTTGTTACAATAAAGAAATGCAGTACAAATTATAAAGAATTTTTGTTTATTTAAAAAAAATGGGTTAACACAAAAATATACAGACTTTTCGAGTCAAATGCATTGAAATTCAAATTTCTTCGAATTATCTTGATAATCCTAAAAAGCATGATTTGAACTAGTGTTGGGGGAAATGTCGCTTTAATGAGAACCAACTATTCTCTAGTTACTGCTTCAATTCTTGAGGCTGTTCCTTTTTTAGTGCGGATTTCGTTTGGTTTCAGGTCAACCAACTATTCTCCAGTTACTGTTTCAATTCTTGAGGCTGTCCCTTTTTTAGTGCGGAATTCGTTTGGTTTCAGGTCAGGGCCGATGGCTGGAAAATCTATAACCTCTTCAGTCCTGATATGTGTACGCGCAATTTTTTCATTTTTCTCATCCAGTAAAGTAATATTTGAAAACATTTCAACATTTATGAATATAGGTGGCATTTTTCGCAAATAAATAGTACAACAGTTCGGTATTGTGGTAAATTAATTTCACGAGAGGGCGCTCAGCACTTCTTCCGGTGTTAATCAGCAGTCAGATGGGTGAGAGGGCAGAGAGTTTCCTAGAGCAAGATAATACGGACCGTCCACCGAGAAGGGTCGAGATCGGAAACCGTTGAGACATGATCCTTTTCAAAGGGCCGAAACTGGAATTCTTGTGTTGAAGAATTCATCTGCAAATGCTCGAAGTGTCACGCGTAGGTGGAAAAGAGCAACTGAATATCTACTGTTCATCTCCATGCCATTGCAATGAATTCTTCATCAGTAAAACTTCATTGTAAAAATCATCTTATATTTATTTAACCATTCATTAAACCAATAATCTAAACCAGTGGACTGATGCATCAAAACCAATCCCACCCACAACCATGGGGGCTCGGAGCCGGTGAACAACAAATTTTAAAAGGTACTGCGTTTCTTCAATTCTATATTTATCCTGCTTCATTTTTGAAAATGAGTATTTTAAATAATCGAAAGAAGTGTGATTAAAAAATTCTTGCCGAAGAACTTGGTGAAACTGTATAAGGAAATGCTAAAATTTTGGAACTTAAAAGACTAATTGAGAATACTGATGTGTTCAAAACGGATCAAGAATTTGTCCGTGGTGTCATTAAGTTGATCGTTGAGTATCGGGCGGCTAAGGCAATTAATGAACAATCTAAGTTAGAGATTGAAAAAATAAAATTGGCCCAACTCGAGAAGGAAATTGAGCTGGAAAAATTGAGAAAACAGTCATTGTCTGGTGAGAGAACAAACGCACCTGTTAGTGCTGAAAATTTAATAAAAAGTGTTAAAACACTAACAATATCTGTTCCTGAGAAACCTGAGGCATTGCATTTGTTTTCTATGTCTTTAGAAAAAGCATTTACTACTAAAAAAGTTCCTAAAGGCTTGCAAGCCGAAATACTAATTAATTTGCTAGGGGATAAAGTAATTAATGTTTTTACCTACGCAAGTGAGGAAGATTTGTCGGATTACGGAAAACTATAAGAATTATTTATAGCTGAATTTCAGTGACACCTCATGAGTGTCTTAGCAATTTTATAAATGCTCAACGTTTACCGAACGAGTCGCATGTACAGCTTGCATCGCGATTAACTGCAATATTTGACTATTATTGTCAGGTCAAAGAAGTAAAAAAGGATTTTAAAAATTTATGTGATCTAATTGTTGCGGATAAATTATATGAAACATTGGATTTTAGAACAAAAGAATATATAAGTATCCGCGAAGGAAAAACATGATTTCTGCCGACTCAGTTAGGTCGCGAATGTGATTTATTTTTTTCATCTCGTAGTAAAACTTTAGCTGAATTACGTAATTCTAAAGTTCACATTAATGAAACGAAAGCAACATGGTTTCAAAAGCAAGCGATGAAAAATTCCGTCGAAACAAAATTCAGAACGTTAAACTGGAAACGATTCGTTATGTATGCGGGGGAAAAGGGGAAAGCCTCCATTTCGCTCGTAACTGTCCGAAGCGATTAGCAAAATCTACAAATGAAAGTGAGACAGGAAATAAATTTGTTATATCGGAAATTGGAACTAAACCAAAAAATATGCTAGAATATATTGATATTTTTGTGGATGGGAATAAATAAAATTTCTAATAGATTCAGGAAGTGAGCTTATAATTGTAAATAAATCATTTTTTCCGACTAAAAAAATGGGAAATATAAAAGTTAAAACTTGTTTTGGAAATGAAATTTCTGCTCAAACTGCAATTTTCTCATTTGCTTTTAATGAAAAATATAAACCTGTTCAAATTGAAGCAGTTATAAATGATCAATTAGTAATGGAGGAAATTTTCTGGCCAAAATGTCTGCATCTTATTCAGCAAAATGGATTGTCGAGAGCCGAATATAGTCAGATAGATTCTATTGGAAGTAAATTTCCATTTTTTTTTTTTTTTTTTTTTTTTTTTTTCGATGGTAATTGAGAGCGAATAACTTGATATTAGTTAGATTGTAGATGATTGTTTACGCGATCAGGTTTCGCAATTGTTTAAAAATTATGAGCCATCTAAACAACCTCGAGAGACTGATATGCGATTAAACGTTGTATTAAAAGACTACATCCCAGTACGGCAACGGTCCCTTAAAATGCCGTTCACTGAACAAAAAATTGTTGACAAACAAATTGATGAATGGTTACAAATGGGTATTATCAAACATTCTTGTTCTGAATACGCATCTCCAATTTTGTTGTGTAAAAAGCGAGATGGTACACATAGGTTATGCGTGGATTTCAGACTGCTGAACAAAAAGTAGTTAAAAGATTCTTTTCCTAGGACTCAAGTAGAGGAAGTTCTCGATCATTTAGGAAAAGCAAAAGTTTTCTTAATCTTAGATTTAAAAAATGGCTTTTTTCATGTTCCAGTTGAGGAAAAATGCACCAAATATTTGGCATTCATTTGTCATGCCGGTTTATTCGAATTTTTAAGGACTCCATTTGGTTTGTCCACAAGTCCTAGTGTGTTTTTAAGATTCATATATCATGTTTTCAGGGATCTGATTAGGGATAATACAATTGTAATTTATATGGATGATTTCATTATACCTTCCCGTAATGAAACAGAGGGTTTGGAAAAACTTAAACGTGTTTTAAAAGTGGCTTTTGAATATGGATTAGAAATTAATTTTAAAAAGTGTCAATTTTTAAAACGAAAAATTGAATTTTTAGGCTATGTTATCGAAGAGGGTACAGTTCGTCCCTCATCAAATAAAATAGTAGCTGTTCAAAATTTCCCTGAACCTAAGAATATTTTAAAAATGCAAAGCTTTCTAGGTCTCACAGGATATTTCAGAAAATTTGTTCCGAATTATTCAAAAATAGCAAAACCACTAAGTGATTTACTTCGCAGTGGTGTAGAATTTGAATTTGGGCCATTACAAAAACAGGCATTTCAACGTCTAAAAGAAAGTTTGTGTAAATGTCCCGTAATCCATATTTTCAAGCAAGGAAAACCTCTTGAATTGCATACGGATGCTAGTAGCCATGGCTTCGGAGCAGTTTTATTACAACGCTCAGATGATGGACAACTACATCCAATCCATTATATGAGTAGAAAAACATCACCACAGCAAGAAAAACTGTCAAGTTATGAGCTGGAAGAGCTAGCAATTATAGAAGCCTTGAAGAGATTTCGAAGTTATCTCTTGGGGTCAAAATTTAAAATAGTCACCGACTGTGATACTTTCAAAAAGACGATGGAAAAGAAAGACCGGGCGCCTAAGATAGCCAGATGGGCATTATTTCGGGAGGAATTCGAGTGAGAAGTAGTTCACAGAGCAGGTCAACAAATGAAGCATGTAGATGCATTGAGCAGGAATGCAGTATGCATGGTCACTCGTTCCCAAAGTGAAATTACGGCTCAGATCACAACTGCACAAGCAACTGATGAACACATTCAATTGCTGAAAACTCTGATCGAGAAAGGACTCAGGGATGATTACTCTATAAAAGAAGATGTCTTGTAGATACAGGTAGATGGACGAGAACTTGTCGTTGTATCAGAAACGATGGAGCTTGAAATAATTCGTGGGATTCACAACAAAGGACATTTTGCTCTGCAAAAGACTAAAGATTTGCTGAAAAGAGACTTTCAACGCTAACGCAAGCAGAAAATAGAAAAAGTCCTAATGAATTGTGTTGAGTGCATCCTCTATAACAGAAAACGAGGCAAAGGAGAAGGTCTTTTGAACCCAATATCGAAGGACAATACTTCTTTGAGCACATATCATATTGATTTCATTGGTCTCTTACCATCTACAAGCAAGAGGTATCAACACATATTTACAGTGGTAGATGCATTCACCAAATTCGTTTGGTTCTATCCTGTTAAAGCAACATCAGCAGCAGAAGCACTGTAAAAACTCGGGATACAACAAGCAGTCTTCGAAAATCCTTCAAGAATTATTTCCGACAGAGGTTCTGCTTTTACTTCTAAAGAACTTACTACTGCAAAGACAAAGGTATTGAACATGTACAGATTACCACAGGAGTGCCAATTCCTTTTGAACTGATAATAGGTGTGAAGATGAGAAACAAAACAGATCTAAGAATCAATGAAATTCTGGATAAAGAATTCTTGCACGCTATGATTCAAGAAAAGGAAACTATACGTGAGGCGGCGAAAGCAAATATCTTCAAAGTGCAAGAAGAGAACCGACGCCAATGTAATAAAAATCGTAGAATTGCACCACTTTATAAATTAAATGACGTAGTAGCAATTAAAAGAACCCAATTAGGAGCAGGTCTGAAGCTTAGACCCAAGTTTCAAGGACCTTACAAAGTGGTCAAAATTAAGCCACATGATCGTTACGACGTAGCAAAAGCAGGATTTCATGAAGGACCCGAAGCAACTTTCACTTCAGCTGATCACAAGACGCCCTGGACTGATGCAGTTGCACCTTGAGATCAACGAATTTCTTTTTCTTCATCACCCTTTTTTTTTATTTCTATTCTTTCTCTTCAATATCCTCTTCTTTCCCCCCCCCTTCATTTGTGTTTTTCAGAGTTCGGAGGACATCACCTGTCGATGGCCGAGCGATGTGGTAAATTAATTCCACGAGAGGGCGCTCAGCTTTTCTTCCGGTGTTAATCAGCAGTCAGATGGGAAAGAGGGCAGAGAGTTTCCTAGAGCAAGAGAATACGGACCGTCCGCCGAGAAGGGTCGCCACCGGAAACCGTTGAGACATGATCTTCTTCAAAGGGCTGAAACTGGAATTCTTGTGTTAAAAATTCATCTGCAAATGCTCAAAGTGCCACGCGTAGGTGAAAAAGAGCAACTGAACATATCCACTGTTAATCTCCATGACATCGCAATCAATTCTTCATCAATGAAACTTTATTTGTAAAAATCCTCTTTTTTTAATCATTCAATAAATGAATAATCTAAATCAGTGGACTGATGCATTAAAACCCATCACACCTACAGTATTTTTTTTCCCATATTCATTGCTAGTTATTAAATACACAACGAAAATGGCATTGAACAGAAAACATAACAAATATAAATGCATTTTTTAAAAAAAATATTTATTATTAAAATAAACGCTTATATATTTTTAAAAATAGAATATTAAGTGACTAGTACACGCCATTACCAAAGTATATCTTGTTATCTATAATATAATTGGTAAAAACAGAAATTTAACTAAGGTACACATATGTATATCTCAGGCGCTTTCGCTCCCATTTCCCGATTGCTTACGCGCCATCATGATGTTTATTTTTAGTTTAGTTTTGTTATATTAACGTCCCGTTTTGAAGCAATACTAGGGCTATTTTAGGATGGACCTCGTCATTTTGAACTGTGGTCAGATGACACCTGACCTCCCTCCAAACTTTCACATCACACCAGCAGAAGGACATTTGCCCCCGACGGATCTAGATCCCTTTACACGGCGGTTCTCCGATGGAATCGGGCCTAGAACCCGCATCCCTCCGGTTCATGTGTATCTTTAGTGCGCTTGTTTTCGAATTGTCATTTCTTGTCCTTGAATATATTGTATTTCTTTTTTATAATAAATAATAATATGTTCTGTAAGATAATAAGATATAAACTTAAAAATATGTAATTCTTAATTTGAGTAAGAAATATTATTTTATAACTGTCTTGTAATCAGTCATTGATATTTCAATCCGGCATTGTGTATAAAATGTAAGGAATTTTATAAGCTAAAAGTATTTATATCAAATGGCTTTCACTCAATAGTAGATTATTGAACTTTTAGAAAAAAAAATGATTTAAGAAGAAACAATAGAATTTCTCATGTATCGAAAATAATCAAATCTGATAAATGGGTCACAGGCAATAGTGCCTTGTCAAGTTGAAAAATAATACATCCGGGCTATTCACATGCATATCCATATCTATAAAGAGCTCATTGGGACAGGCAGAAGACGTCAAAATAACCTAAATATATAGCTTTTAAAATAATCTGCTATTGTAAAAGCTTATCGTATTGCATATGGGAGATATCGATCTTTATTTTCCATATTACCGGTGACAAAAAGTGATCAACGCTCCTACATTCTGCATATACTATCAAATGGTGACAAGCAGAGCTGTCAGGAAGGGAGCTGAAAATGTTATTCCAATTTCGGTCCCTGTTGAAATATGAAAGAATTTTCTTCACCAGCCAAAAAAAATTAAAAAATTATCTTTGAATGAAACAAATTAATAGAGAAAGGTTCATCAAATGATGGAGACCACTGAAGATTTCATCACAACTATTTGGAAAAAATATTCCTAAACGGGCCCGACAAATTATCCCTTATCAATTAAAAAGAAATAGGACTAGATATGTCAAGCCATTCACAACATTACAAGGACGAAAAATGCATATATCCAGGATGTAAATATAGAAGAGTCAAGTGCTCAAAACACATTATCTACTTATGTAATATTGTTTAAAAAATGAAATTTCATTCAAAATAAGGTTTAATAGATTATTTCTACATTAAATTTTGTATTTCTTTCATTTATCAAACCTTAAAATAGGAAACTTATAGTTATAAATAACCAGAAATTTTTTAAGGTTTTTTTTTTTTTTTTCCGTCGAGAATGCTCTAACTTGCAAAAGATCTGAGGTACACATATGTGCACTTCAAAATTATGGGACTTAAGATTGTTTGATTAGCAAATATTTTTGCACACACACACACACACAGTATGTACAGCCATCAGAGCTGTCCCTTTTTTTTCCGTCACTGAAGAAAACATTAAACATTCATCTGTTGCATGCATGTCCTTTTTTAGGACCACCGAGTGCGTGCCTTTCTATGACGCAATTTCTGCAATTCTGATCGATTCTGCGAAATTTATAAAATTTGCTAACCCAAATATGATGGTGAACAGTAAACAAAGGTAAAAGATCTTGAAATCAAATTTTTAAACCATTTTTTAAAAAGTCAGGTTTGAAGATAATAGTTACTTGATTCAGCGTAAGCCACACTCTTATTGAGTAGGAGATATGAATCGTTTCCATTTAGAAGTAAATGGCTTTTCAGGACATTTTGTAAATCCTCAGAGCAATGTCAACAGTTAAGAATAAAGGACAACGGATCCATAATATCCGTCGCCCTTTTAAGGCCTACATCAGGTTCATGTGACACACACACACACACACACACACACACACACACACACACACACACA
>JAPMOQ010061021.1:0-19862 GCA_026543055.1 Argiope trifasciata
TGTCTTGTTAAGGCCTTATCACACGGCAAAATATCTTCGGCACTTTCCTTCAGCATACGACAACGAAAGCGACTTCACTTGTGTGACGTCACTTCAAAGTTTCACATGATTGGTTGGATTTCGTTTGTGGACAATATTTCCGACGGCATTTTCGAGCTGGTTAGAAAAAGTTGTCGATTATGAAACTTACTTGACCGGTTTTTGAGGGTAGAAACGGAAAAATGCAGACGAAATTTCACCGTGTGATAAGGCCTTAATGATCGCATAATAAATGTGAAAATCAGGCACAACTTCCACTTTTGAATCTACTACAGATTTCAATTAGAACAATTATTTTGATGAAATAATTACATTTCAGTTGTTTCATATTTTTTTTAGTAATATAATTTTAATCCGCATATTGAAACAAATTTCTGATAAAATTAACCTATTTTATTTGTTGAATTTCACATAATTTATTTAATATCGTTTTATGCTTGTATATTCATCCTCATTGCTATTAGAGTAAAAGTCTTATCACACGGTGAAATTTCGTCAGCACTTTTCCGTTTCATCCCTCAAAAACCGGTCAAGCAAGTTTCATAATCGACAACTTTATCTAATCAATTCAAAAATGTTGTCGGAAATATTGTCCGCAAACAAAATTCAACCAATCATGTGAAACTTTGAAGTGACGTCATTTTCATTGTCGTTTGCTGACGGAAAGTGCCGAAGATATTTTGCTGTGTGATAAGGCTTTTAGATAAACTTATCGTCTAGTGTATGAGAATAGCTTGTCGTTTCTAACCCTTATTATTTCCCTTCAATCTGAGAGTAATCCGAGTTTATTTTATTGTTAAATGCAATGTAAACATTCTCTTTTTTTATCTTTCCTTTCCCCCACTATTTTGATGAATTAAACCCATCCTAACGCAAGCGCAAAAGCGCGGAGGGTTTTAAAAACCATTGCCAAACAATAATTTTATATCATTTTTTATGCTTTTCTGAATAAAATTCTAAAACTTTGTCACATATACACTCTGATAAATATATTATATCTACGCCACTTCAAATAACCTTCTAAAGGTAGAAAGTCTGCAATAAAAAAAAAATTATAGGCGATTTTCATTTTACATCTTTTAAACTCAAAGCTTTATGAAAACATGATTTAGACTATTTTTGCAACTCTTATTGGCAAAATGTTAACCAATACATGGAATTTGAAGTTTTAATAAAGCTCTGTGAGTTTGTTATTTGTATTTCAGAGATACTTGAAGTAAGTTTGAAGTAAGTTTTGCTGTATCTTCTTTTCTTCTTTACTTTTATAAAATAATTTATTCAAAAATAATGCAGCTGTAATCAATAAATACATTATTCATTTGATAAATGATAAAGTAAAATTTTTATGGAGGGAAATGTCTGTAAAAGATAGCAAATGCTCTTATAAAAGAAATTATTGAGAAAATAACATCTTAATTTTTTTTTACAAAGTAAGCTAAAACAGAGATTTTTAAAAAAGTAGAAATAAATTTTTAAAAAGGAATTAAGTTCATTCGATAAAAAAAGTTCTGAATTATTTCAGATTTTCTATATTACAACTTAATTTTAATAATTTAGCTGCTTAAAATGGAGTATGCATTTAGAAAATAAACATAGCCTTTTACATTAGTATAGAAGGCGCGGCCACTGGAAGAATAAAAACTTCTAAATCTTAAGAGCAACGAAGAGTTTTCAGACTTTTATTTTCAGAGCCCCGCGTATGAGCAGTTTCATGCTTTATACATAGAAGATTAAACAGTATCCATTTTACACAGAAACTACAATCTAAGGTAGCAAATTTCATTCAGCTAAATCATTAAGGGTTTGAATTATCGCGTCATCTCTTCGGTAGATTTGGCTTAAAATATGATTCAAACTACACTTTAGATGTTCACTTTCAAACTACATTTTAATGCTCCAAATTTTGTTTACCTAGCTCTTTAAATTTTGTTATTATCGTGTTCCCTTGTACTCATCTAAAACTTCTTATAATAACTCCTTGTTATTCTTCCTTCAAAAAATTTGACAAAAAGGATGTAAAGTAAACCCATTCCAAATTTCACACTGTTAACTCTAAATGTTTTTGAGTTTTGTGATCACAAAAAGGAGAAGATATAATTTCAAAAACTTGTCTAAATAACTCTGGGAGGTTAAAAGCAGAAAGAATTATCAAAATTTTGAAGGTGATATTTTTGGCAATGCAATGTTTATAATACGAGAAATTAGAAAAGCATAGAAACTTTTAAAAATAATGCATTTTTCATTAAATGAAACCAAAATTAATTATTTTTCTGCATTAAGAGTAAAATAGATCGAACTCCAATATATTCAAAGGTCTCAAAGATAATTCATTGTCATAAAAATGTTGTTTGACTGAACAATGATTTAAGCAATAATCAGACTTTATATATTTGCAATTTTTTTTAATTTTTCGCTTTTCAGGAGAGGAAAAACAGATCATAAACATTAGAAAACTAAAAATCGTTCCAGATCCTATTCAGTTGAACGCGCGGCACGCCAATGTTTCGTTCGATGTGCAGATCGAAGATGACATACCGCCCCTCTCCAAAGTGAATTTGAAAATGTGGAAGATCAGAAATTTCCTTGGATTTGAATGGAGACAATCAACTCCATGTCTATTTCCCAATGGATGGTAAAGCCTTTTGTCTTAACATATCAATAAATTTTCGTATGTAAAGAAAATTTTGTTTACAGAAACAAAAAGTGTATTACAATTTAGCTTCAAAAAGCTTTGTAAGTTGATTAAATTTAAAAATTAATCCAAATTAAAATTGATTAAACATTAAAGTAAAATTAATTAAAAATTAAAGTAATATTTATCAAAATTAGCTAACAATTAAAGTAAAAAATAATTAAATTTAAATTTAAAAGTTTAAATTAAATTCAAAATTAAATTTAATTAATTAAATTTAGAATTAAAAATAAAATTAATGAAAAATTAAAGAAAAACAATCAAAATTAAATACAAATTTTAGAAAATAATATTTCAAATTAAGTAAAAATTTAATCAAGATTTAAAATTTAAATAAAATGAAAATTAAATTTAAATTAATTAAAAATTTACAATCAAATCAAAGTTATTAAAGTCTTTTGAAAGTACACTGCAAACAAAGCAATAGAATTCTTAAAATATATATATCGAATCTAATTGATATTAACTATTAGCTCTTAATGAATTTTT
This sequence comes from Argiope trifasciata, assembly GCA_026543055.1. Lineage (NCBI taxonomy): Eukaryota > Metazoa > Arthropoda > Arachnida > Araneae > Araneidae > Argiope > Argiope trifasciata. The sequence continues at coordinate 3,221 of JAPMOQ010061021.1, forward strand.
AAATATTTACTTTAAACTATAGTTACTGTAATTTGCACCGAAAGGAAGGCTATTTTTACCGAGTGGACAGGCATAGGATAGTAAATAAGATGAAATTACACCATTCATCAAAAAAAGAAAAAGATTCATGCACACAGCTCTTATTTCGAAATTAATTACCACGCAGTAAAATCGTTACATAAATATGTTTCCTAATGAAATATTTCTTCATGGGGGCGTCTCAATATTTAAATTTATTCAAATGCACTTTTTTTTAAAAAAATAATGAACTGTTATTTTAAAAAACATTGAATTTTTATCTAGATTCTCCAGATTAAAATGGTTCAACTGCATAAAACATAATATTTATAATTTTGAGTAATAATAAAAATGTGAATAATAATTTGTTGATAATAATAATAATTTTTATAATGTTAATAATAATGTTTTTAATTTTGAGTAAATATATGTTTTTAATTTTGAGTAATAACATAATCTTTATAATTTTAAGTAAATGGTTGTTGAGTTATAAATAATATTTCCTGCACTTTCAAAATATTTCAAAACATAATAAATCTTCGGCAATAATTATTAATTTAACTCAAAATAGAAAGCAGAAATCTACCCTTTCCTTTCCCCTATCTGTTTTTTTATGTTCTCACTTTTTACTAAATATTTCGTTGCATTCCTTGACCATTACTTCTTTATCAAATGAATAAATTAGGAATGTTATTATTGTCATTAATATTAGTTGTAATAATGGTAATTGTAGTTAATATTAGAATGTTTTAGAAATGAATCCTCAAGGAGTAACCTAATCTCTGAAGTGTATATTAATATTTAAAACAAAAGATCAAACCACAGGAATCTAACAAAATCAAGCTAGATCTCGCAAGTTGTACTGTGTTACAACTTGCCTCGTTCCATAGTTTTATACATTTTTATTGACGAAAAAAATATTGTGATCAATAAAAAAATTAAAGCAAATTCTTCAAAACCTATTAACACAAATGAAATAAACAAAAGAAGAAAATATTTAAGATTGATCAACTTATCTTAAATTAAAATTTGCAAAATATTTTATTCTCCATATATTAGCTAAAACGGATCACGTGCTCATGGGTTCTCATTTCCAGTTCCGATTGCCATTTTTGCGTCGGTTCTGTTTCACCAACGTTGTGCGCCATTTTTGAAACTTACTTTTAATCATGCAAACATCTCCTCCGTTCCTCTTACACCTATTTTGCCGAACTAAACTTATCCTAACGCATGTGCAAAAGCGCAGAAGGTTTTACAATCCGTTAGCAAGCAATAGGCATCACCTTTGATGACGTAATACAGCCCATCACAAGAATCATATTAGCAAAAATTCTGAATTAAATATTTGGAAAGCTACTGCCTAATGCTCATGATTCAGTTATCCTGTGCCAGAAATTTAAGAAACCCTTTTGGACATAATCAAAAACTTGCCCTTGATCAAAACTTTTAATATTGATCTATTTATCAATTATAAATACTTCATGTCTAAAAAACTAAATAAAGGAACACATAGTTATATGATTGCCTAATGTTCGTGTTACAGTTATCCTGTGTCAGAAATTTAAGAAATCATTTTGGACATAATCAAAACCTCGCATTGCCCAAATTTGTCAACTGCAAATACTTCATGTGCAAAAAAACTGAATAAAGGAACACATAGTTACATGAAGATACTGTTTCTTATTGTTGAAAAATCCCATTTTATATGCTAATCGATTCCTTTTCAGCGATGTGGAACTCTGCTCATTTATTGAAAGATTCAGTCCCAACATAACTTTATGCCCAGTCAAGGCCCAAGAATTACAAAGCGATGGCATTTCCATTGAGATTCCGGTATTAGGGAGCTTCATCAGATGGTTTGCATCAGTAAGGATTTCGCATTTATTAGATCTTAATATTTTAAAAGCATGACATGATAGCATTATTTTTAAACGCTTTTATTCACCATAAAGATCTATATAACAATATACTATTTTAGTATTCAGAGAAGTCAATTTTGTCAATAAGATTAAACCAAATTTTGTGCTTATATCAGTGACGCTATCTAGAAGAAAATTTTAAAATATGTATTTAAATTTTCATATATATAGCTAATTGCCTATGGTGGGCATTTAGTTCGCTGAGATCAATGGTTGTGTAAGACCACTCATGAATTTCTTAGCCTAGCTTGGTATTTATGGTTTCCTAAAACAATTCCAGCCCCAAATTGTAAGAGCCGTAAAAGCAGTTTTATTTTGATAGTCTTGAATCGCTTCAATTCATCATGCATATTAATTATTCTGATGAAGTTTAATTTACGTCATCACACTGCTGTTAAAAACATATTTGTCCATTTCATCCATCTATAACTTTTAAGACATTAAAACACGTTTTTATTCCTTCTGTAACCTACATTGGTAATAAATAGAAATAGTTCGACAGGGGTAAGAATTCACAAGTAAACAAAACCATGAAATAAAGGAACAATTCATTGCAACATTAAATTATATTAATAAAGTAAAAAAAAGTCAAAATATTGTCACAATTGTTATTAAATATGTATTAAATTCAATATCTGAAAGACAGAGCTTAGATGGTAATTTCTTATTCTTGTAAACTTGTAAAATATTTAGATACGAATACAGAAATGAACACGAAACAGAAGATATTTAGCTACGTATCACATACTGATTACATATGAATCATTTTTCAGCCTTATCTAAATAAGAACTAGTCATTTAAATTTTTAAAAAATCATGAATGCTCTTAGTTTAACACGTTATTCGAAACAATCTGTTACATTGTAGTACAGTAAAAACTCTTTATTCGCGCTTCCTTCATTCGCGTTTTCACTATTCGCGGATCAAAAAAATGCGACCCAATTCCTCTATTCGCGGATCTAATAAGCACATCCATCATAATAAAAGGATTCCAATTGGTATCCAGCCCAATATCCTTTATAAAGGCCGTCAAATGGACTAATAAAAAAAGTAAAATAGATCTTATTACAATTTTGTCTAGAGTATGTTGTTAAATGCAAACTGCAAACAAAGCCGAAATCGCGAATAGAATTGGAAGAGATGGGTTCGAACAGATAGAATCAAGTGACATTCAGGAATTGCTTGAATCGCAAGATGAAGATCTGACTGAAACCGACTTGGAGGAAATGTTAAATTCACAACTCATTGAAGAAGAGGCTTCAACAAGCACTGGAAACGTGACATTTCATTTGAAAAATCTTAGTGAAGGTTTAAGAATGGCAAATGATTTTGCAATTTCTTTATCAACATTGATCCGTCTATGGAACGAAGTCTTATTTTTAAGCGGCAAATTGCTAATGCGGCTTCTGAGTATCAGTCTGAATGGAAGGAGCTTTTAGAAATAGACAAGCAAGAGGAAATTATAAAATTCTTCAAACCATTGCCAAAGCCTTAAGATAATTAATTAAAATGTTCGAAAACTTCAATTAAATTGATTTTTTTATATTTTTTGTCACCTAGGAACGTATCCCCTATAAATGACCCTTCCGTATTCACGGTTTCTGTATCGCGGCATATTTATGGAACATATACCCCGCGTATAAAGAGCTTTTACTGTATTCATTTTACAATTTATTTATCATCACTTACATTTTTGAACTTGCATCCAGTTCTTCCATGGTGAAATTGAGCCCGAAATGGCGCTATATGACATTGTCAGCATGAGAACAGATAGAAAATGGCTTTAATAGTTAATTATAAAAAAAGAGTGAGTCTGAAATTAAGTTTTGCCAGGTAAGACATTTATACAGATAAACCAAAAACGCAAAACCTTAATATAAAATTTGATACAAATCGTTAGAGCCATTTCCGAGATATATGAATTAAATACATTTATATGCGTATCTACAAGAAATGATCCTTGGGAAAATATAAGATATTGTTACATATGCATCTGACAAATAAAACGTTTGAATTAAAATTAGTTTTAAATTTGCGGCTAAACCTTTTTAATAATATCAGTTGATCTATCGACGGCGGTTTCTGAGAATCATTATAAATTATTAACCCATTTATGCCTACTGTTCCATAGATAATAGATAATAATACTGTTCCATATCTATGGAACAGTAGGTATAAATGGGTTAATTAAAACTTATAGCTGTAGAAAAGCTTTAATTATTTAAATTTTTTAAGCATGCATTTAAAGTAGCAATTGCTCAATTTCTTGAAATACTACTTTTTTAAAATTTTTAAAGAACTTTTCTTCTTCTTTTAGGGACGCTATTGGGTGGAAATGAAAATATTTGGTCCAAATTCAGAACAGTTATCCTGTTATTCACTGAAAGGGGAAGTGAATAGGGGAAGCCGTTGAATTTCATTACAATTTAAAACTATCTTTTAATAAATAAAAAAATACATTGCTATTGTTTGTTAATTCAAAGTCAGATAATGACAAAATGATATAATTTCCTTAATCAATAAACATATTTGTTTTCATTTCGTCTGCATCAATTTTAGTAAGTACGTACAAAGTATGAAAACTTTAAACTGTTCCTTACAATAACTATCGATTGTTTAAAAGAAATATCCACTTAAACATTTTGTGGGCCTTGGAAAGATTACTTTCCATCTACAAGGTCTTATGAAAAATACCCACCACTTAGGAAAACACAAATATTACTATAATGCAGGGTGATTCTAAACGTATCATTCAAATTTCGTGGAGAGGTAGGAAATACGTCAGAAAATCAGTTTCACATAGGAAAGTATGTCAGCAAAAAAGTATGTCAAAAAGTAACTGCATGGACAAAATGAAGAAGCCAAGTGAACACGGGGAAACAGTGCAGTTTTTATTCCAAAAAGGTAAACAGTAGTTTACAGTAGATGCTCAAGATTCCACCATTTACACGAACAGTGGATTTACAGCGCCATTGCATTGGCCACTAAATATTTTCAGAAAAGCTTGGCATATCAAATACAATACTTACGGCAACCATTTTTCATACGAAAATATCCATTTTAATATCGATGGGGGACGTAGTTATATCCTTTCATGGCCTAGCACTAAAAGAAATTCCATGGGAGATAAATAAAGTGACCTGGATGGCCAAGTGATCAGTCACCTCTGCGAATCCATTGAGCAGAAAATCACTCACAGCAATTGCGCTTTGGCATGGGGTTCAGTCATTTTGTTACCACATATCTCAATGGATAAGTCGTGAAGCACCTACTGTGAATGAACGTATCACGAATGTTACCTTGTTAAAATAGAGGTTACATTCGTTACCACTTAACTTTAATATTTCTTGTGTTCAGTTGTCCATGCAGGGGAAGTTCTCGGACATACTTTCCTGAGGAAAATCTATTTCCTGAGATATTCCGTACCTCTCCACGAAATTTGAACGATAAATTTTAAGTCACCTTGTAGAGTGCTACTCTATTGTATCGCTGTGAACAGTAATTTTCACACACTAATAAGAAGTTAATAAGTGTTCCTAACTCAAGTCAATACTGCTACTTTCAATGGTGGCGGGTTGATCGGCTGTATACAAGAACAAGTGATGCTAACTAAGAAAAGTGCTGCTGCAATAAAGTTTACAGACAGAAAGATTTCTACTTTGTTGACTGCTACACAAAATCCAATGATTATGACATCTGTCAAATGGGCAAAAAAGAGGGTTTTAGAGCAGAAAACCTTGCTCAAAGTTATCCCCGTATGTGACGATGCCATGGGAGAGGGTGATTGCTTTGATCAAAGAAAAAGAAGGTACCAATAGGTAAAAGATCTATAAAATAGTGGCTTTGTATCTTTCATTTTCTTATTGACCTTTGCATCCTAAATAATTTTATCATTTGGCAAGTGAACCAAAGAAACAGAAATTCAGTCTAAATGACATTCTGTATACTATTAATATGTCAGTTAATATACAGATATTCCTCAAGTAAAAAGAAAAGACATTTTACTTACTTCTAAACAAACAAATGTATGGTTCCACTTGATGTACGTTTAACCAGTATGGAAACCTATAAGCCAGTGTTGTTTTCTAACAAAAGACTATGTACGAAATGTAGCATAAAGGATCCGCTACATGCCTGCGGAAATGAAGTACTTTTATGCATATTCTCATGGCAAATAATTACCATGAAACTGTATTTTTTTCATGGCCCTTAACTACTCTTTGGGCTCCGACTCTTAGAATTTAAATGTAATCGTAAAATTCAACAAAATAAAATATATTTCCTGAAATGTTATTGTTTAGTTGATAATAAATCAAAAACTCTGGAAGAATTCAAAAGAGAAGTAAAAGGTCCATGAAAAAGATTAATTAAATGCACTTATCCTAAAATTGAATAAAGATCCAATTACCTTTTCGAAAAACGCATCTAAGGAGAAATCCTCCTTTCAAGTACTTCACATCATATTTGTCTTCTGATTGTTTAATTCTGTTTATTAGAAAAAGAGTGGGGTTGTCCAAAGGAGCATTTTTTATTGAAACATATTGTTGAAATTTGTTGTTCTTTTGTTACCATTTCTTGAATTGGGCAAATACTCAAATGGGTATGTAATTTATTTCGCAAAAGTTTTCGTTTTGGTTATGATTGTTGTAACAAAGACAAATTTCTGATTCTGAAAGATAGTTAGAAGCTATATTTCGTTAAAAAAATATCTGATTATGATATTCCTAAGAACAAAATGCATGGATAAACTATATATTTATTTTCTCAGAGAAAATGTTTTGTTTTTCAACGTGTTTCATATCGATTTGCTGCTGTTTGATATCGAAACTAGTTTTTCAATTGCTCGAAGGCTATACAAATGATTTTAGATTAGAGGGAAGGAGGGAAATTAAAGGAAATATCCTATTAGAGCTATGGTTTTTCAAACTTTTTCCACTGCAATCGACTAAAGCATTTTAGAAACGAATTTGTGCTGAAACTATTTCCTAAATGACATAATTTTAACTGAATGCTCTTTTAATCATTCAATGTATATTTCACTGTCAAAAGCCACGTATTCTCAATTAAAACCCAGACTAAGAATGGATAAGACAATATTGAATAGGAGTATTCCACAACTTTACTTAGCATATTGAATTTACATTAAAATACATTATGTATTTAAAATTTAAGTTAAAAGAGAAATTGAAATATTACAGACATAGACAAAATATACTTTCTCATAGTTATTTAGTCGTGATTTTCAGGATAGATGCATTAATGCAGACTGCGCGTCTGTTTGTTTATATATTTCCAAAATAAGTTTTGCTAATGAAATCTAATAAGTTTCCATAAAATGATTTCTGTTGTCATTTTTGTAAATCGTTTAGAGATCAGGAATGCGCAAGTCCCAATCAGCTTGTTTTCTATTGCAAAAAGCTAAAACAAGATGTGAATCAAGGAAGTAAATATCCATATCCCATTAATAATATGGTTTATTTCAATTATAATATAAAATAAATGTGTAGGATCAAAAGCATATTCAAATAGATACCAATAAATATACTATAAGCATAATAATAAATAAATAAATGAAATTCAATTGACAAAAAGCGTTAGAAAAATCTAACTAAGCAAAAATTGAAATTATGGCTCAGTCTAGAGAACAGATTAAATGTTCTGTAAAGGGTACATGAGAAAATAATAAAAAGAGTGCGAATTCAGTGCATAGCAAACAGCAAAGGAAGGGGCCTCTTTTCTTTTGCTAAGAAAATTGATAATTCGTGTAATCTTATTCCAATCAGTTCAATCATTCATTATACTTCCGTTTGTGTACTAATTTTCAAAAATTAAACTGTAAATAGTTTTCATGTTCTCCAGATAAAGGTTGATCAATAGTATAATAAAATCAAGTTGTTCATTTACGAAATAAGAAAAAAACATTTATTTATTTAACAAAAATTTACAAAAGATGCAAGTAAATGTTTTTAGCAATATATTTTCTATGTAGATATTAGTTTTTCTGTCTTCTGAGACATAGTATTTAATTTCAAAGGCGCAAAGAGGGCTTTTGCTTCTCCTTTAATTGAATAGCATGAGAGTTGCTCTGAGTTTCGACCAGTTATTCTCATTTCAATCCAGAAACGACCCTAGAAACCAAAAAAGTTATGTTTAATATTAAAAAAATAACTAGTAAAATATTATAAAGGTAACAATTTGAAATTCACAGTAACATATTCAAAATTTAAATGATTTATAAGAAGTTTCAAATCAGTATGCAAAGGGACGATTTTATTTATAATTTTCTGAAAGATATGTTTAAATATGGGAATAATGTATTGAATTTAACTAATCTGTCAGCAGCATTTTAACCTGTTGATCTTAGAGTTTACTTAACTTAAATATTTTATATGGAAAAAAAATATTGGGGACATTTATAGTTATTCCTATTCCTAAAATAATGTTAAGGATGCTTGAGATAATGAAATGTCTCCAACATATTTGGGTTTTTAAAGCTTTTAATATTTTTTTTTCAAATAGTAAAAATTCGGTATTTTTATATACCAGCGGGTGACCGAGCTCCGCTCGGAGAAAACAGGTATCGAAGCTAACTCGAAGATTTAAATTTTCAATTGTGATTTATCAAAACAATACATGCCATAAGAAAATTTGTGAAACCATTGGTGAAAAGATAACCGGTTAAAGTGCACCATTGTAAACTATTCTAAACAAAGTTAGAGTTTGGAAAGGGAACTATTCTATACAAAGGTAAAGATTGAAGTGTGCTGAAGTTCAATATTTTTGACAAATTTATTTAGAAAAACCAAACATATATACATACATAAGAAACATATTATAAACCTATAACAGCATAAACATAAAACTTTATTAGTTAGCCATATTGGCTATAGATGGCAGCACGTTACCGCTTGAAAATTTAAGTAGCCATTATGGCGAACTAATAAAGTTTGAAAATATCCTATCTGTAACTCCGAACTCCTCGACCGTAGCGCTTCAAAACCGGCGCCAATCGATTCCTCGTGGCCAAAAACCCCAGACCCCCCAAGTTTACCGGAGTTTATTAATTCTGGGGCGATTTTCGACTTGGCAACCATTCCTCGTATTATAGTATTAGATATGTAAGGTGTGTCATTATAAGCACATGAGTTAAGAAACTATACAGCGTGATTCAAAAAAGCTCTGAAATATTTTGCACGCGAATTTGACAAATCAAAATAAATCATTTTAGATTTTTTTAAAAATTTAATACGGGAAGTCGTGTACATGGTACAGGGCAGTATTTAAAATATAGTTTATTGAGGAAAGACCAATCACCCTTGTTTTATTTTAAAATGCGGCAAAAGAAAAATGTAAATATGTATCAGTGTTAAAATGGAACATACAACTGATCTATTCCTCCTTGATTTATACACATAAGTTAAGTCCATGAATCAAGGACTCGTGATAAAATAATTTAAATTTTGTTTTAAATGGAGCGATACTTAATCAACTACACAGAAATAGAAGACTTAGTTGGCTCCAAATCCCACCATAATTGAAAAGTCTATGAAAAAGTTTAGGGGAATAATTACCCTAATTTGCAATGCTTCATTTATTTAATTTCTTCCTGTTCACGCGCATTTCTCCATCTCGCTCAATCGCGTGACTCAATGCAATTACGTGTCGCGAGCTGTATATATATTTATTACTGTGCTGTTCTATCAATTTATAATTGTGTTTTTTAATAAAAGCTGGCTTTTTAAATTGGTGTGATTTTATTTGAGGAGTATTACTTTAGAGATCCTTAACCCAATGAATGTGTTATGAGGAAGTATTAATATGGTCCGTCGATGTGTTGAGTGAAGAATTAATACTTCCCTTAAAGCTAGCTGGAATATCCAAATGGAGGATTGCGATAGTCTAGGGCTTTTATAATGCCTGGAAAGCCTTATTCTTTTCGTTACCTTATTCCAACTCTAGCAAATTCCATGAGGAAGTTCGCCAGTTTATAAAAAAAATAAAGCTGTTTATGTGTGAAGCAGTAAACGGCCGATTTAAAAGAAACAAAATGCATTGACAGTTATTACTTTTATGTGCTAAATGTTGATATATGTTGAATCCAAGTCATGAAATGCCTAAGTCTTGAAATGAATAAAACAATTGAAAAACAAAACGGACGGAATTTTTTATGTATGTAACTACAGGAATCTAAATTTGTAGAAAAATATCACTGTCATAGAATTTTAGTCGCAAATAAAAGAAAAATGATACTTTGTTCGATACCAGCCACAATATCCGTAATTGCACCTCCGTTTTTTGTTGTTATTGTTGTTGTCGTTATTTTGTCATATAAGGCATGATGTGGTTTCGGTTTGCGGGGTTTTTTTATCATGTGAGAACATGCTATTGTTTGGTTTTGAGGCTTTTTGAAGCCTCAAAATGCGTAGGCAATTAAATGTTGATTTATCGATTTTGAGGCATCAATTTTTCACTTTTAGAATTGCAGAAAGTCGTCACATTTGGCGATCTATTAAAGTTATTGGTTAATTAATTTATTTATTAAAATAAAAGTTAAAATTTGATTTCCAAATTACTTTTTTCCGAATTCTTACGAATTATCTTAATTAATTTAAATCCTTGACCATTTTACCAAAATTATTAACAAATTGACTAAAATAAATAATAGAAATAATAATGTTTTCACATTATAATTTAAAATTTTGCGGTAACAGATTTAAATTTTTATTTATTTCTCTTTTGTATAAGCAAGAAAAAACAAAATGCCGATTACTCGAACAAAATTATAATGAAAACCTACAACTACACTTAAAATAGTAATAAAAATTTTCGAATATACGATATTCTTATCTAACCTCTTGGCACATAAATACAAATTTAATATTTCTGTGGGAAAAAAGGAAATCGTTGCAAATTTTATTTACATTTATTTTGCAAAACTAACCAAATTATAGAAATAGCTACACAGAAATAACATATATTTCATTGAAGAGTTAAAGTTTTTGTAATTTTAAGATGGCGTAAAAGAAATTTTTGTGTAATAATATGTTCCAAATTTATGAAGGAAAAACATAAAATTATTCTCTACCCCTCAATTTCAACACAATCATTTTGACGAACGTAACTAATTTTTAACTGAGCAGTTGATCTTTGTAATGCTTAAGATCATGTGTGCCTGATTTCCTTCGATTCTGTCAAAGGGTGTGTAATTGTACAAACTTTAAACAAACGAACAAACATTTAATTTTATAAATTTTCATAGATTTCATTTGTTGATTAAGACACACATCTCTTCAAAACTTACCGATGCAAACCATTTGACGAAACTTCCCAATTCAGGCATCTCAATTTCAATGCTTTCGCCTCGAAAGCTCTGGGCCTTCACTGGACACATATTCTCACCACTGAAGTATTTGAAAAACTTGCAATGCTCAACATCACTATGAAATAAAGAAAATCTGAAATTTTTGCTTTCAAATATGTTTGATAACAATAATTAGAATACCATTCACGAGAAATAATTTCACTCAAATATACAAAGCATGAACAAAATTTTGGATAAGCTAACCGGCATTTAGGACTATCTAGTATTGATTTTGCTCAGTTTCAAATAAGTATTATTTTATATTTGTGTTTCTTTTGGCAAAGGATAACAAATTATGGTATGCGTTATAGCTCCCATTCTGTCTGTTATGTTCAGAACCTAATCGTGGCAAGTTCCATAACATCATGTTACAATTGAAATCATAACTATTCTGGTGATTTATCAAGTTGTATTTGCACTTGCACAATTGCAAGTTGCACAATTTTGAAATACAAGCACGTTGTATTTCGCAGTTTTGAAACTTCACTTTGTTATGGTTCATAAAATCTGCACAAAATTATAAATATATTTCTGCTTCCTTAGCATACAACAATAAAAAAAAGAACTGGTATTAAATATTTGATGAAACAATGAAAGAGGTTTGTATTTCATTGCAACAATAAAAACCATTTTTTTTTAATTTATGCAAAATATTATTTTAGAATTATTTTTAATTTTATGAATTTCTTTGGTATATCTAAGGTCCAACATCTTCCTGCTGATGTAATGTAGAAATGTAGAAATTAAAATGCTGGCTCAAGTACTGTTTACGTCATCAAATCAGGTTCCAAATTCCTAGATACGTTCCGAAAAACAGACTTGTTGTTCCTTCAAAAAACAAAGTTTCTGTAACTAATATCCAGTGTCCTGAGAAGGCCACTAGAGTAAAAAAGTATCAGTTGAGACATAAATATTAATAAAGCAGAAATTACTTTAGATTTGTTATAGATAAATGAATATATTGCACAAAAAGTTTTGTTTTGTTTAAAAAAATTATCTCATGCATCCACAGATTTAGGCAATTTGCAGCTCATAGCAATGTACAAGGTGATTATTATTATTAAACTTCCCCATAAACAGCATCCTAGTACGCAAACTGATGAACGGATTGCAGCGAAATTCGGTATAATGGCTACAAACAAGATGCACTCAAAGAATTTTGGAAAAAAAAATAGTTCCAAAATGTCCACTGGGCGTGTCTTTTACGGAAAAACATTAAATCTAACAAAAGAAACTCGCAAAACGGCATACATAAACAATATTAACAATCCAGAACAAGAATTATGAGTAATAATAGTTAAAACCGGGAAACGCTGCCAATTCTAGAACCCCAAAAAATTGAAATTAGCATGCTTGCGACGAAGAGAAAACTTTATGCCAAACAGGTTAGGGTAAGAAACGTTTGTAGTCGATGTTATATTTTATGCCGATGTTTCCGGCTGTAATGATGACAGTATCTTGTTGAGACGTTGAGGGATTTATAGAACTCCATAACACTTCATATACGAAGCATCACAACAGTTCAATTAGGATCTGCTGTTGAACACACACTGTCCATTGACTGGAATTTTTGCAGTCGAATTAAGGTACTCAGTCACATGAAGGAAACTTTCTCTACATCATCCTGGACACTCTTAACAACTGTTCCTCTTGTGTAATTTCGTCCTAATCTGTTCTTGTTTCTGCAAATTGAACCGGGTTCTTTTTCCCCCTCTTTTTTCTTAGCTTTATTTAATGTGGTTCGATGACGAGGTGATCAGAAACCAGTCAATAAATGTTAATATTGTTTCTGTATTCCGCTTTGATCGTTTATTGTGTTAAAATTAAAGTTTTTTTTTTTTTGGAAAATTCGCACTCTGGTACACAAAAAAAAATTCAAAATTCTGTGAGCTCATCTTGTATATAGTCTGTATACCGAATTTCTTTGTAATCCGTTTCTCCGTTTGCACTATAGGATGCTATTTGTAGTGGAAGATGATATCATCCTGTACTTTAAAATGCCCCACTTTTAATAGTTGATGAATTTAGTTTCGAAATTCACCATATTTTTAACTTTATGAATAAGCTAGTGAGATACTTTGGATAATTTTCAAATTTCAATAAGATTGAAAAACATTTATACCTTTATTTATTATTTTTTAATTTGTACTTATTTATTTTTAATCTGAAAAAATTAAATAAAGTAATAAAATTCTTGAAAAAAGTAGTTATTAAGGATTCCCTAACAGGAATATAAGTAATATTAGAAATGATTATCAAGTATTAATAAAATTAAACGCATAGATTGTATTTAATTTATATACTGTTTGTTTCCTACGTAAATTTAATAGATATTTATATATAACATTAAAAATTATTATTTTACAGGATCTGTCAAATAGAATATACCACTGGGATAATAAATATTTTTTATTAGTTATTGATCATCTAATTCCTGATATATTATAAACTTGTTTCACCAAGAAAAGTACCATCATTTGTAGCAAGGCACGTGTCACCTTCATATAGGCATAATTACCACGAAATACTACAGAGATAATGGGAAAAGGAGATTTGAGAAAACTCACCATCCAATTCCAAGCAAACAGGGAGCTTTGAGATAAATGTCCCAAGCAAAAATTCTCTTCACTTTCCAGACTTTGATCTAAATTTTAGCTCCCGGCGGTATCTCCTCATTGAGGGAGGCATCAATCGAGATGAGGGCATTCTTTCCGCTCAAACGTATGGGGTCCGGATTTATTCTAAGTTCCCTGAGGTTTAGAATCTGTTTCCCTGAACCTAATATTGGGAAGAAATTTCCTTTTAATTAATATATTTTTACTTCTAATTATACATGTTTCCAATCGTGTTAAAAAGGAGGAGTCAGGTAATCTTCATCATAAGAAATTTATTTATTAATGCAAATAGTTTGTTTCTTTTAAGTAAATTGAGTAATTCTTATATACTTTTATTTAACTTGATTTCTTTTCAACTTGTAAAATATGTATAAGATGCAACGTGTTGTTTTTACTGATGTTTCGTTTCGCAAGCAATAACGAAAGCTTTTTTAAAGAGTTAACATAAATTTGATTTTTTGCCTGAGATGGAAATGGTCCTTTTATTTTAATTTTATTCTTTTTAAATAGTTAATGTAGCAGTTGTAATACTAAATCTTCTCTGTTGGATAATAGATGTTGATGCTTGATTAGATACACATCCCATAATGCATTGCAGTTGTAATAATAAAGAGATGATATGTTGTTCTGTTAAGGTGAGCACTTTAAACTCTTATCTTTCGCATTTCATGTTTGTGATCATGATCATGGAAGAAATTTTCCCCTAAATATTTGATCTCTTGCTTCCTCAGCACGGATCAAAATGATCTACATTCCACCACAGTATCAAATTATGGTCTTAAACTGTTGGGAAAAAAGGCAATCGAAATTATGTTCGCCCCTCAGATTCAGTAAAAACACTACATTCAAACCAATATTTCGTAGCTATAGTTTGTCTACGTCGCTTAAAACATCTGTAGTTATAACAAAGTTTACTAGTTTATGCTGGGGAAAATGATGACATTTTTTGAAGAAAATATGAGAGACTATTGGAGGCTCATTCTGGTATAAGAATTGTACAAAGAGAGAATGTATTGTACAATTGATATTAACATTTTGATAAATGTTCACATTTCACATCTCCTTGAGACTCATTAACATATTTTTGTGATTGTACTTATCTGTCTATCAGCTGTAATTAGTGTTGCATATAGTTGTGTTTGATTCCAATTATTGCGATATCTTAGGAAAATAATTTTATTTACTTTTAAACTTAAGAAATTAAATAACTAATTTTGACTTCACCAGCACGAGTGGACGAGCGTTCTGAATAAAAGAGAGAAATAGTATTTTAGAAGCGTCATACGTGTCAATACCCGAATGACGGGCAGAGCTCCTGTTATGTCACACTCGCCTTGATTTAGCCTGAAGTTTGCAGATTTATATTGATGCTTGATTTATGATAGGCATTATTTATATATCAATGAATATTATGACCAACAAACGCTTTGAGCTAGACATACATTTCAGTATGTGTTTTTTTGCATTTAGTTTGTAAGTTTAGGTAAAATTTTGAATTTCCCCCGCAGGATGTTGGTTATCTGGTTATTCGAGTACAAGTGGACATGAGAACTACAAAATGCAAACCATAAAATTAAAATTATATGCACATATCTAGCATCTAAACTATAGATCTGTAATCAAAATTTTGAATCCTATCCGTGATGGGGTTCACTATTCTTCAGCATATAGTTTCGCATGCATGTAAATATGTTCACAACATAATTCAAAAATACAACGACTCAAACAAAAGATGCATGATTTTAAATTGAGCTTCAACAGGCCGGGAAAAAAAGCTTCCTAAATAAATATTTGGCATTCTTTGTTACTTTTCTGATAAAGATAATTCTTTTATTGGTAAAAAGATTTGAAGAGGTCATTCTTGTCTCTTTATTATAAGGTAGACTACTTTCAGATTACATATTAAAATTGCGATTATTTTTACTGTAATTGCTGTACTATACTGTGTGCAATTATTTATGAGCAATATCAGATTTTGGATTTTAAAAAATATATTGCTATTGGTTTCCATCTATCCGAAATTTTATTACTAAGCTCTAAAATTTTTCTTAAGTTATACTTCATTAATGTGAGCAATTTTAAACAGAATTCCATTTTCAATTTATTAAATAATTAGCTTTGAAAAAGTGTATTTTTCCATGAGATCTTTCATTTTAAAGGCATAACAGTAATATTTAAGCATAAGCAATATATTAACAAGTGAAAAAGAATAAATCTTTTTTATAATTTTAAGCCCAGTTTTTAGATCAACTGGTTTCTGAGGGGGAAGGTGGTAACTGTATCAAATTTTACTTAAAATTATTTGTGTATAATGATATTTATGAATCTTTAAGCAAAAAAGGAGTTTCTTAAATGTAATTGAGCCCAATAATATCATACTGCCATTTTAAAATTTTAATTTCAAATTATATACGTTGTTTTTCCAGTAACGTTATTTCACTTCTTAATTTCTCAAATAAACTACGTGTATAATTAGAGAATTTAATTGCAATAAAGAAACATTAAACTTTGCACAAAAATTTTTTTTACACAAGGTCAAATTGATGAAACAAATTGCGTAGTAATTAAATTGATATCATTAAAAAATCAACCTTAAATCTTAAAAATCTTAAAATAGTGAAAAAATTAAAAATCTTAAAATAGTGTAAAAAGTAAGTTTCCGTTATAATATTTATGAAATTGTAAAAGATTGGCATGAGAGTTTCGTTTAATATTTATGAATTTATAAA
>JAPMOQ010061024.1:1980-11987 GCA_026543055.1 Argiope trifasciata
TTATAAATATTTTAAGCTGTGATAATGATTATGATAATGAAGAATAATGAATGTGATAATTATTATGATAATGAAAATAATGAACATGATAATGATTATGATAATGTAGAATAATAACTGTAATGATGATTTATTATTGTACATATATTAAGCCAAGAAATATGATTGTGCTTAAAAACTTTTTTTATGTCATTTCATTTTGCGAAAGCGTAAATGCAATTTTTAATTTTTCTATTTGACAATAAGGTCTTCTATCGCTATATTATTTTTTCTCCAATCTGACAGAAACATCAATTAAAGGAAGAAGGATTGATTGAAACAAGGAAAAATTTTTATGCATCTCATCGGCATTTTAATTCTTTTCTTCATTTCATCGAAAATTCTTTTGCTGATGACACAAAAATAATCCGAATTATATTTCCTTTCAAACTTTATAAGGTCAGCTGACTGGTCCAGTGCTTTGAATTATTAGTTCTTCGCTTTATTTGAAATCTGACAACTATCGAAGTCGAAACCGATTTGAATACATATCAACTGGAGAAGACGACAGAATACTTGATATGATTGATTCAATAAAAGCAATAGACAGATCCTATATTTGTGAGTGATTTGAAGCGTATTTACAAAGGGAACTATTGATAAACTAGAAGTTATAAAAGTCTTCCGATCGTATGATATGAAATAATTCTTGTCAATAAAAGCCCCTTAATCCAGAAAATCGAATATAAGAAGCATATTTTGTGATTCAAATTTTAACGATAGCCAGAAAAGTTTTTAAATTACATATTGTGAAGGATTACTTATTTACCATAAGATAGTTTTTAAAATTTCTTAAGGTATCCGACTACATTCGAAGGACAATTTTTGAAAAATAGCATTTTCAAAAAGATATTTACGACTATGGTTTTTAGATGCATTATTAATTATAATACTAGTTACTATAAATACAAAACATTATTTTGAAATATAATATATTTCGAGGAATTGGAAAATTTTTAGTAAATTTTTAAGAAATTTAGCCAAAACTGTTAACACTCTACACAAAATTGTAATGGAGAAATTATATTTTAATTTGTTCACAAGTTGTGGAATATAATGATGAATGATATGAACCAAAATCTAAGAAACATGTTGAGATACAAAGAAGTTATGGGTAAAATTATACGTATATATAGTTTTTTTTTCATAAATTCACAAATTAATTTTCCTAAAAACACCAATAAATGAAAAAATACTTCAACATCTATAAACCCTTTGGTTCATTTCATTGCCCATATTATTTAAAACACACGCTGGAATTTTTATGTAAATACCTCCATTAGGTTTTGAGATATCATGCTAACGGCGGAGAATTTCTGTGTAAATTAGAGTTTTGGGAAAATTGAAGTTAAAAACACATTTTAACTGAAAAATGTATGACCTTGGGGAGATAAGTCAGGCCTTCCTTTTCCTAGAAAAGATAAACCGTTTTAGAAAGAGGAATATCTGAACTACAAGAAATAAAAATAAAAAAAGATTCGCCAATGTGTTTGATAATTAATATTTTTAACGTAGTCGGATACCTTCGGTCTTTAAATTGCATTTTATTTTCACTCAGCATTTCTCAGGTTGTACGAGGGGAAGGTGAGGGATTTATAAAACAAATTAAGTTATCCGTATATGTTAACCCTTTAACTATGGGACATATGCATCCCACCAACCTTTTAAAATTAACTTAAATACGAGGGATTACCAAAAAACATTTTACAAGCAGCAGAAGGAAAGTAGAAACTGTAAATGGGAATATTATTAATTTTTGTCTCTTAATTTCTATTTGTATCATCGGTCAATTGTTAATAAAGCATTTTCCCTTTGCCTTGCACGTAATTTTTGGATCCCCCCTAGTAGTTCTATTTAAGAGTTTTCCTTAGTTGAAAAGGAAATTGTATTTGACCATTATGTCCTGATCACGGAAGTTTAAAGACATTTGAAAAAAATCGATTTGATTTGTCTAATGCAGAAATTATAATCTTAATTTTCTACTTTAATTTCTATTATTATCTTCATTTAAAATCAAGATTTAATCACATACACGCGCACGCATACGCACGCACACATACACACGCATACGCACGCACACATACACACGCATACGCACGCACACACGCACATATATATATGATCAAATCTTTCTATATCAAGATTTTAAATATATTTTTCTTTGAAATAAATATTTGCTTATCATATTTTAGTGATAATATTATTATTTGTGACTTTTATTGTTTCAATGTTATTTTGTTTTATTTTAAGCAAACTTTGTTTGATATAAGCTTCATTTTATCAGTATGTTTTATCTAGAGTGGAAAATAACAAGGAAAAACTTTGATAAAATTGTTTATTTCACGAATAAGGTTATTCTTAAAAATTGAAGCGTTTACTTATTTTATTTGTTTTACATCAAAATAATAGCATAATTCTAAGACTTTTCAAACTTTTTAAGTGAATGAAAACTTTTTTTTTCTATTCAAATATATTTGAAACTTGTTTAAAAGGGAGTTTCACATTATTTTCTTAGCCTCAAAGATACTTGATGTTTCCTCTCTAAACAAACTATTTTATTTTCATTTTCTTTTATTAAAAAATCAGAATTGAATGCATTGTTTATATATGGTCAAATTGTAAATACGAAAACAAGAATATATTTATTTTATAGTTCTATTAGTATTTCATTCATTCTAAAATTTAGCAATATTTTAATACCAAATAAATAAGTTTTTTTCTGTTTTATGATAAATAAATCTTATCATTTTTAACAATAGCTAGATCTACTTTTACTTGAAACAAAATTTAACTGTATTTTCAAAAGAACTTTTAGTGTTTGTCAGAACAAAATTCATATTATTTCTACAGAATCTTTTGTTTTCAAGAAATAGTTTCTTACATCGAAGTCTTTTCCAAATTTTTTATTGGGTTTCCTTAAAACACAATACCAAATCCTGCGTTGAATTTTTTTAACTATCAAAATAAGGATTCGGATGATTTTTTTTTTGAAAAAAGGCTTCCGTAGATTGAGAAATTAGCCTGGGAAAAAGCCGCCAGACACTTAAGGGTTTGTACGAGGGTTGATACAAAAAAAAAAATTACAAAGCAAAGGAAAAATGCACTATTAGCAATAGACACAGGATATAAATGTAATTCAGAGACATATGTGATGTTCCCTTCGCTTCGTAATCACCAAATCTGTTGAGACATTTACCACATCGATGGACCAATTTGTTTAACCAATCTTGGTCATAATCAGGTCCTTAGCTATTGCGCCAGGTCTCGGCACCTTTTTAAACATTGTCGTCCGATATGAATCTTAGTTGGTTGATTATTTTGCGTTTTTTGCCACAAGGGCCATTCTTGGCCATACTGCGTCATTGTTATGGCAAAAGGTAAAACATTTTTAATGTTTGAAGCTTCGTATAAAGCTACATTTTCATGTAAAAATTAATGTGAAAAGGCTAAAACAGACGAAGACAAATAAATTACACCTTTGAATTAAAAAAGAAACAAGATGGAAATGGTTTAAGTTAAATATATGGTAAAAAAGTGTATAGCAATAGAAAATTGAAAGATGTTTGGATGATAATTCTTTCCTATCAGTTCTGGGAGAGTAACACTTGATCAGTGAAAAAAATGGTGGCGTTTGGAGTCAAAGGCTGGACATTCGATCATGAAGAACACATAGGTGCTCTTTCTCTGAAAAGTAGGGACTTGTGGGTAAGTATGTCCCATACGTAAGCGAGATAATTTAGCATCAGCTCCCATGTTTCGGATAATTTTTTCTTCAATGCCGTGAAAAGGAAATAGTCACTGGGAGCCTGTATGGAGGTAGGACAACTCCAGACCTCCTACCTCTTCAGCAGTCTCTTTGCTATTTCAAATACTGCTGCTTTTAAACTTTTTTTTGGATCACTCCTCGTACATATGTTTTTTTTAACTGTTCCAAAAAGATAGAACAAATTGCTTTCAAATTTCGATCATTTTAAAATTATGGTTAACCTATGCGTTTCAATAAAGGCTCTATTACTAGAAAATTTAAATTAATGAAAAGTAAATTATTTCGTTTTTCCGCATTTCACAAAATCGGTAATTCTCTGTTGCTTTCATCGATTGTTTTTGAAAATCTACTATTTGTAACAAAATATAAATAATTATTCAAAAAGTCCCATATATATCGAATATAACCTCAAATGGTACAGCATATTAGAATAGCCATAATATACAGAGTAATCCAAAGTGAATATAGTGATTACAAATGGCTGTAACTATTTCGGAAAGAAGGGTTTATTGATGAGATTAGCACATAATATAGACGAAACATTTTCCTCAGAACATATACGAGATTTCTTTTACAAGGCACAGGTGGAGAGAAGTCTATGCATGCGCGAGTTGAAACTTCGAAACAACAAGGAGCCTGTTCATTGCCAGCATTGCTAGTTATCATTTTGGAAATGGTGAGCCCAGACTTGACACCCTGCGATTTTTATCTGTAGAGTTATTTAAAAGGCTGGGTATATGCGCTTCCCATGTCCAAAGCAATTGAAGAACATCTTGAAGAACAAAAGTTTAAGAAATTGAAGAACCAAAGCAACTCAAAGTACGCACTTGCAATGAGCTTGCGTTGTTGAATGTAGACATGCTACAGAATGTTAGGTGTAAAATGGACTGCTGCTTAGATACTGTCTGCCTGACCAAGGGAAGTCACATATCTAGCTCAATCAGTTAAATGCGAGGATTTCATTATTTTTCACGCGAAAATGAAAAATAAAAGTTATTTTTTTGCAAAAATCAATCATTTTTTGATACTTAATAATTTTTTTGTTAATTATTTAATAAAAAGTAGCTGAAATAAAAATTTTCTCGTTGAACTAATTATGAATTGAATTAATTAAAAAATATACAGTGTGATAAGAGAATAAGCTCTAATTTCAAAATAAAATATCTCTACGAAAAAGATGGATAGAATTATACCGTAAACTGTACATTTATTAGCAAAACTGTAAAAATAGCGTACAAAAGTTAGAAAATTTAGTTACAAAACTCGTTAACAGATGACGCTCTGATATGAAAAATCTTTCTCTGAAAGGAGTCTTTAAAAAAACAATAAAGTGATGCGGTCTCTGCAATCAAAATACAATTTTTCCAAAATGTTCACCGTTGGAAACAATGAGGTGGCGTAATTGAATAATGACATTAGACATCACGTCTTGCAATGTCTCAACGGAAATAAAATCACATGTAACACCAATTAACGATTCAAGCTTATCTAGAGTGGCGGGATTGTTTCTATAGACAGTGTCTTTTAATGCTTCCCACAGAAAGAAGTCACAAGGAGTCAGATCGGGAGTCATTTTTGACGTTGCACTGAAAGCGTCTATGAGCACTGGGATTATAGAGCCATCTGTTGGCGATTTTTGTGACTAAATTTTGAAATCAGGGTTTATTCGCTGATCACTCTGTACATATTCTTTGTTTTAGAATATCACGCAATTTGTTAGACTGCAATTCTAATTGTTTCACATCATTCTTGTATTAAGAAAAACCCCAGCTAGTCAGCTAATATGAGGCATTCTGGTCCTGCTCAAAATTCTCCCTACATTTTCCCCGTAGGTTTTTATGGTGTAAGCCTTCGTGATGATTACAAGGACTTTCTATATAGTTTTAAAGAGAAATAACATTCACTATTGAGCAAATATTTTAAAATTCAAGAGGTAACCTTTCATAGGATAGAAGAATTACAACAAAAGATGGTACCTTTTCATATTAATAACGTAACATATCTTATACTATAATACGAGGAATGGTTGCCAAGTCGAAAATCGCCCCAGAATTAATAAACTCCAGTAAACTTGGGGGTCTGGGGTTTTTGGCCACGAGGAATCGATTGGCGCCGGTTTTGAAGCGCTACGGTCGAGCAGTTCGGAGTTACAGATAGGATATTTTCAAACTTTATTAGTTCACCATTTTGGCTAATAGGTTTCAAGCGGTAACGTGCTGCCATCTATAGCCAATATGGCGTACTAATAAAGTTTCCAGAATATGATCCGGAACTCAAGGAACTGATCTCGAAATGGATGATCCATAACCCGTGTGGTGATATGAACCCAAACGCTCCGTGCATGGTCAGCAAACATGGAAGAGACCAGTGCAGATGGGGATTTCCAATGGAACATCAAGACACGACATCGCTGTTGGACGATGAAAAGACGAGGTTTAACCGGTTATCTTTTCACCAATGGTTTCACAAATTTTCTTATGGCATGTATTGTTTTGATAAATCACAATTGAAAATTTAAATCTTCGAGTTAGCTTCGATGCCTGTTTTCTCCGAGCGGAGCTCGGTCACCCGCTGGTATAAAACAAATCAACTACTAAGCATATACAGTAGTAGAAAGTGACCAAGAAGAATTTGATGAAAACTAAAACTCCAAACAAAGAATTCACTCTACCACCTCGTCTTTCGATTCGACTGACTTCCTTTATTTTATAGCCCCCATGAAAAGACATTGGATGTTTTGAAGAAATGTTGGAACTTTAGATCTAAAAGAAATATCGCCAAAAAGCTAGTAATAGTACAGAGAGTGCTACATATTCGAGAATCTTCACTTTGGTGCTAAATTTGCCAAATGGTCGTTAAGACTGGGGGTCATTGAAACGACCTTTATTCAGCATCATTTTGCAAAACTTTCTTCCTAATTATAAAACTAATTGCGGCCGGACACAACAATAACAATAGTGATTAATTCATTTATTTATCTTGTTCATGCATCATATGAATTGAAATTAAATTTGTCAAAGGCTTTATAATCTGATACAAAAAATTCAATACAAAAATTCAATCGCTTAACAATAGTGATTTAACCAGTTATTGGACTAAGTCTTGAGCCATATAAATTGAAATTAAATCAGTTAAAGACATTATATTTTTATGCAAAAAAAATTCCTTCTATTCACAGAGTTCTTACAAATTATATCGATTCTTAATTAAATCAATTAGATTGAAAGTGTAGTTTATTAAATGAAAAGAAAAACTATTGAATAGTTAAAAACGACGAAGTAAAGTGTAGGTGTTGCGTATCATTTTAAAATTCAATTGTTCTAAGATATTATTCAAAGCCATTTGTTTTCCCGATTTTATTTGCCACTATTTTGGCATAATTTATTTTAGGAAATTCGTCTTTATTCTTAAAACAATGTGAATAATTGACCATCAGGATAACTAGAGTCTGGATATATATTGTATTTGATTGCTTAATTTATCTGCACAAAGGATTAATTTAAACAATAAGAACTTTCTTTTTAAAAGAGACAATAAAATAGGGAGATGGTGCATTAGGATTTGAGGATAAAATGGACCCAAAATTAATTTTCGGAAAATTGGTATTCGTATATCAAAAAGTATTATATTTAAGCATCCTATTCTGACATCTACAATGAAATAATGATTTTATCAAAGAAGCCAGTAGTCAGTAAGGATTTCATTCTTAAATCTAACGGCAAAATGGAAAAAAAAACATACCCACATCCACACTTTGGCTAAATAAGGACCTTACCAAAGAAGTTAGCAAGAGTTTCTTGTTTTAACTGAATTATGACGGACAAAACCGAAAAATAGCATATCAATTAAATTTAAAGGGCTTTTTTTGTAATAACAATATATTGCGTAAATGAAAAATGTATGAAAAAATAAAAGTGGAAGTCATTACATGCATTAAAAACAAATATTTTTTTTTCTTTTTCAAAGAGCCAATAAAATAAGTCTTAACTTTATAACAATTCAGGATCAAAAGGGCCCAAATTCGAGTTCCAAAAATGACTAATAATATTTCAAAAATAACTAAGTATACTAAAACCTCAACTCAACTTTTTTCGGGAAAATAAAGATCTTTTTCAAGAATCAGAACAGGATTTTGTATTTTAACCAAAATTTAATAGACAAAATAAAAAAATAACATGTCTTTTATAATAATAAAAATACATCGAATGTATTTAAATGCAAGGCATTTCATACATTGAAGACAAAAAATATTTTCCTTTTTTAAAAAAGCTTATAAAATTAGGGCGTAATTTTATAACAAATTAGGATCAAAAGGACCGAAATTTGAGTTCCAAAAATGACTACTCACAATAAAAAAAAAACAAAACAAAGGTACTTAAATCCCAACTTAGCTTTTTTCGACAAAATAACGATCTTGTCAAAGAATCAGAGAATTGTTTGCTACCGTACCCGAAATATGATGGCCGAGATAGAAAAATATTATATTAAAATAAAAAGGGTTTTATATAAATAAAATTTTATTGAATAAATTAATGTATAAAAATTAAAACTGCAAAACATTTTATGTATTAAAAAAATCTTTTTATTTTCAAAAATGTTTATGAAATAAGAAAAAAAAAACCCCTATGTAACAATTTCGGATTAATTTGGACCGAAATTTGAGGTCCAAATATAACTAAATATACAGGCAGTCTAACTCAGTGTTTTCGGAAAAATAAAGATCTTACCCTAAAACTCATGAATAATTTTCTACTTGAATCGAAATTTGACAGACAAAACAGAAAAATAACACATCTGTTATGCTAAAATGGATTTTATAATAATAAATGTTTATTTAATAAATTATAAATGCATCAAAACGTAAATGTATAAGGCATTTTATATATTAAAAATAAAATTTTCTTTTTAAAAGAATCAATAAAATAAGACACAATCGCATTCTCAAAATGGCCTAAAATTTCTGAGTTCCAAAAATGTTTCCAAAAATGGTTAAATGAGCTGATAACACATATCATTTTTTTACGCAAAAAACAAATTTTGCCAAAGAATCAGTGCAGAGATTTTTACTTTAACTGAAATTTTATAGCCAAAATAGAAAAAAGAACATATCTGTTACACTTAAATGGCATTTGTGGCAATGAAAATGTATGAAATAAAAAAAATATGAAAAAGTAAAACTGCTAGGTATTTTATATGTTAAAACATTTCTTTTTAACATAAAAAGTTCTTATAAAAAAAGACGAAATTGTATAACAATTTGTGATCAAAATGGACCAAAATTCGAATTCCAAAGATAACTACTCATACTCCAAAAATGACTAAATGCACCGATAATCCAATTCAACTTTTACGTCAAAATTAAAATCTTACCAGATAATCAGTGAAATGGTTCAATGTATCAATGAATGAAAATGAAAAAATCAATGAAATCAGTGAATCAATGAAATGAAATAAGAAATGAATGAAAAAGTAAAACTGCTAGGTATTTTAAATATCAAAAGATTTCTTTTTAACATAAAAAGTTCTTATAAAATAAGACGAAATTGTATAACAATTTGTGATCAAAATGGACCAAAATTCGAATTTCAAAGATAACAACTCATACTCCAAAAATGGCTAAATACACCGGTAATCCAATTTAGCTTTTACGTCAAAATAAAAATCTTACCAGATAATCAGTGAAGTGGTTCAATGAATCAATGAATGAAAATGAAAAAATCAATGAAATCAGTGAATCAATGAAATGAAATAAAAAAAATGTCTGGAAAAGTAAAACTACTAGTTATTTTATATATTAAATGATTTTTTTTCTTATACAAAGTTCTTATAAAATAAGACGAAATTATCAAACAATTTGAGATCAAAATGGACCAAATTCGGACTCCAAAAATATCTACTCATACTCCAAAAATGGCTAAATGAACCGATAATTCAATTCAGCTTTTACGTCAAAATAAAAATCTAACCAAATAATCAGTGAAGTGGTTTCTACTTTAATCATACTCTGACGTCAAATAACATATTTATTACTCCAAAATAGTTTTTATAGTGAAAAATATGCATAGAATTAAAAAAATATGTGAAAAAATAAAAGCGCAATGCATTTTAAAAACAAAATTTTCTTTTCTTTTCAAAAAGTACCAATCATATAAAACGTAATCGCATAACCATTTGAGATCAAAATGCTTTAAAATTCGAAATT
>JAPMOQ010061033.1:0-27895 GCA_026543055.1 Argiope trifasciata
AAAAAAAATCTGAATTTCAATGAATGTCAGAAGTGGATTTTATTATTTGCTGATTCTAGGCGTTACACATTATGTGGACTTACCTTTCATAAAGTGACCTATTTGATTTCATATTTGCCCATGTATTTAAAGTTAATAGCTTGTTAATGATTTATGTGTTTATATGATGCTGTGAAAGTGTGTGTGCATTTACTACTTCATAAGCTGTGGTGACCAGCTAGATTCCTCGGTTGAGTTCAATTTTAATGTTATACTACTTAAAAAATGTGATGTTCATAATTTTTTTCTGTTAATTTTTTTAATGCCATGTAGCCCATAATTGAATGATGGTAGAAGTTGCCATTCAGCTTAGAGTTAGATGAGTATGAAACCTACCTATATCCAGTATGCATATCTTTGCATTATCCGTTGGTCATAACGTTAAGCGCCCGCGATTCAAAACTACTATTTAATTAGGAAAGGCCATTATAATCAAAATATAGTAAAATATTAAGCATCTTTAGGTCTGAATCACAGAAAACAAATGCATTAAGCATGAAATTGTTCTAGACATTAAAATTTTCATTTTAAGTCTCATATTTGTTCCATTCATTGTATGAATGAATAAATACACGATTCAAACCCCATAGCATCACAATGACATTAGCAACATCATAGAGTAAATTATTTTCTAATCACACATTCACTTTCGTAGCAGTGCCACCTTTCTTAGCCGAATGGTCAAAACACGCGATCCAAACCCAGAGTTTACGGGTTCGATACTCGCCATGACTGTTGCATCCAAAGAGTGGATTTTTAGAATGCCTCATAAAGAGAGTTTACCACGAACTCAGTGGCCGAATGGTCAAATCTAAACTTAATCCAAACTTTGGATCGCGTGCTTTGACCATTCGGCCACTGACATCATGGCAAACTCTCTTTATGAGGCAATACATCCACCAGCAGGAGGACACCTATGTATTTAGAGTGTACTAGCAGTAGCACTGCACTAGACTCGCTTACAAGACGGTTCTTCAGGGTAATCCGGTCTACCGCTTGAAAACCTCCGAAATCGAGACCGCAGCCAGCCTATTCGCAAATCCGCCTTTGTTTACATATGCATGCGTTTTGCAAAATACTGGTGTTGATGAAAATGAGTCGAAACGAGCACTGGAGGTTAAGGTAACCAACTACGTTCGAAGGGAAAACTGTAAAAAATTGGATTTTTAAAAACTATTTATGGGTTTTAGATGAATAGTCGATAATAAACACTATAAATTCCGAAAAATATTATTTGAAAATATAATATATTTTAAGAAATGGGAAAATGTGTAGCAAATTTTAATGATGTTTAACCAAAACGGTTAACACAAAAAGGTACTGCAGCCATCCTATTTGTCTTTGTGCACAAGTTGTAGAATACAATGATGAATGAAATGAACCAAAATCTAAGAAACATTTTGAGATGCGAAGAAGTGATGGGTCAAAATATACGTACATATGCATTTATTCCATGAATTCACAATTCAATTTTTCTAAAAACACCTATAAATGGAAAAGAAGTTTTCCAATAATAAAAATTTTGGTTCAATTCATTCCCATATTATTTAAAACACACGCTGACATTTTTATGTAAATACCTCTTTTCGTTTTTGAGATATCATTTCAAAGGTGAAGAATTTTTATGAAAATTAAAATTTAAGTGAAAGATAAATTTAGCTGAAAAATGGGTTTTTGTACAATTCACAAGAATGATTTGGAAAGAGAAAAGTCTGAACTACAAGAAATAACACTTTAAAAAAAATCCCCAATGGATACCTTAAAATATTGTAAATAAATTTGACAGTTTTGGTATGAAATAATCAACATCCTCTATCCAATTTATTTCGTTTTAAAACTAAATTTCATACGCAGTTGCGGAAATTAAATCTAATCAATAACTGAATCCTGAACAGGTTCGTAAAGCAATGTCATGCTGTGATACAACTTTTTATCGTATATTTCAGCGAAACAATGATTTGAAAACAAGCTTAAGAAAATTCCCACGGATTCGCTGAAACCGATTTAAAATGTAATTTCATTTCATTACAGTTGAAGTATAATTTTATATTGATTTTAGAATATTAGTAAAACCATCTTCAGCGTATCACATAAAAAAAATCAGAATTATTTCAGTTATTTATTTTACATTCTCACTCGCATACTCGAGTTCTTTCCTTGCGTTTTAAATATCGATATGCTAGTTGCCACGAGATGGCGCTACTGTTACTCTCTCTGAGGAAGAATGTTTATATGCAATGAGTGTTCGCTTTGTTTTTGAATTAACGTGATGTCTAGTGAAAGCTCTATTTATTTAAAGCTCTATTTATTATTATTTCTAACGCAGAAATATTTTATGACAGAATTCTAGGACTCTTTGGGTAATTCAGATAAGAAATTGTTAGACTTAAGGTATCGACTACAGTGGAACCTCGCTTAACGAGCACCTCGCAAAACGAGTATTTCGCATAACGAGCAAAATAAATTGTAAAGAAATGACTCGCTTAAAGAGCGGCGTTTCGTATAACGAGTGACGCGGTTAGGGGAATTCCCGACTTGTATGAAGGAACTTTCTGTTCTATTGGTGTATCAGTTTGTGTTTAGTTGCGCACGCGTGTTTGAGTCGAGTCTAATCATATATTTTTACAAACTGTGTGTCCGGACATTACGTTTTTTGTGCAAATATTATACACCTTGGTAAAAATGTCCCTGAAGAAAAAGCCACAAGAGAGCAGTTTTAAAAGACTAAAAATAAGTTTACAAATGAAACATGAAATCATTGAAAAGCGACAACGAGGTATGAGCGTGGCTGATTTAGCACGCACATACAATCGGTCTACATCAACCATTTGCACTATACTCAAGAACAAGGACAAGATTAAGGAGGTAGATGCGTCAAAGGGAGTGACAAGAATATCTACGCAAAGGTTACGTATTCTCGACGACGTTGAAAGGTTGTTGCTCATATGGATAAACGAAAAGCAATTGCAAGGCGACACTATTAACGAAAACACAATTCGTGAAAAGGCAAAAGTAATTTTCGCCGACCTCGTTAAGAAGACGCCAGGATCAGCAACGGCCGGAGAAGAAATTCAATTTCAGGCAAGTCGTGGGTGGTTTGAGAAGTTTAAGAGAAGAACAGGCATCCACAGTGTTGTAAGGCATGGCGAAGCAGCAAGCTCCGACACAAAGGCAGCAGAAAAATTTATTGTCGACTTCAAGAAGCTCGTAGATTCAGAAAATTACCTACCGCAACAAGTTTTTAACTGCGATGAGACAGGTCTTTTCTGGAAAAAAATGCCGAAGCGAACATATATAACAGTAGAAGAGAATGCTTTGCCCGGTCACAAGCCAATGAAAGACCGTCTCACGCTGTTATTTTGTGCCAATGCAAGCGGTGATTTAAAAATTAAACCGCTGCTTGTTTACCACTCAGAAACTCCACGAGCATTCAAGAAGTGTAAGGTTGAGAAGACTAAGCTAAATGTGATGTGGAAATCCAACAAGAAAGCTTGGGTGACTCGCGACCTTTTTACTGCGTGGATCAATGAAGTGTTTGGTCCTTCTGTTAAAAAATATTTGCTCGAGATGAATCTACCACTTCATGTCTTGCTTGTTATGGACAATGCACCTGCTCATCCCCTAGGTCTACAAAATGACATCCTTGAAGAATACAATTTCATAAAGATCCAGTTCCTGCCTCCCAACACCACTCCGTTACTGCAGCCGATGGACCAGCAGGTTATTTCTAATTTCAAGAAGCTCTACACTAAAGCACTCTTTGAGCGTTGTTTTGAGGTGACTGAAGAGACCAATCTCACACTCACCGAGTATTGGAAATGTCACTTTCATATTGTGGTCTGCATCAAGATGATCGAAAAGGCGTGGGAGGGTGTTACCAAGAGAACGCTCACTTCTTCTTGGAAGAAGCTTTGGCCAGAGAGCGTTGTTGAATGTGGGATTACGAGTACAGAGACAGTGCCTGAGGATAATGTAGTCAACGAGATTGTCTCTCTGGCCAAGAACTTGGGGTTGGAGGTAGATAACCCCGATATTGATGAACTTGTGGCAGAGCACAGCCAACAGCTGACTACTGAAGACCTTATGGAATTGCATTCTGCTTCACAGCAAGATAGTGTAGAGAGTTTGCCAGGGGAGGAGGAGGTTCCAGAACAGCAACAATCTGCTAGTGAAATTAGAGAAATGCTGAAAGCATGGGAAACTGTCGCATCGTTTATTGAGAAGCATCATCCAAATAAGACAGTGGCTATGCGCGCTACAAATTTATTCAATGACAATGCAGTGTCGCATTTTTATCAACTTTTGGATCGTCGGCAGAAACAAATGACCCTGGACAGCTTTGTAGTAAAAAGGAATTAGGTATGTTTCTAATTTTTATTCTGACTTTTTTATTTTCTGAAAATCGAATTCTCATTGTAGGCTGGTTCATTGCGCGATAGAAGACAAGATGAAGATGAATCACGATTATTGACAATTTGTATGTATTTTCCTTTCAATAAATGTTTTCATTTAAAGTATTTGAAGTAGTTTTTTGTTGAAAATTAAAATTTTTAAGTATTTTTTTCGTCATGGAGCGCATTATTGTATTTTACATAAGTTTGTATGGTAAAAATTGTTTCGCTTAACGAGTGTTTCGCATTACAAGTAAAGCTCCGGAACGAATTATGCTCGTTATGCGAGGTTCCACTGTACATTAAAGACACTGGTTTCCGAAAACATTGGTGATTTTTTTTTCTTATTTCTTCTAGTTCAGACTTTACTCTTTCCAGAACAGTTTGTCTTTTCTAGGTAAAAGAAGACCAGATCTATCATCCAAGGTCACATACTTTTCAACTAAAATTTGTTTTTAACTTCAATTTTCATAAAAATTCTCCACCGTCAACATGATGTTTCAAAAACTAATAGAGGTACTTACATAAAAATTTCAGAGTGTGTTTTGAATAATATTGGCCATGAAATTCGGCAAAAGTTTTATTGCTTGTGAAATAATTT
Organism: Argiope trifasciata; assembly: GCA_026543055.1. NCBI lineage: Eukaryota > Metazoa > Arthropoda > Arachnida > Araneae > Araneidae > Argiope > Argiope trifasciata. The sequence goes on from JAPMOQ010061033.1 coordinate 5,032, forward strand.
TTCATTTACAGGTGTTTTTGGAAAATTAAGTTGTAAATTTAAGGAAAAAATGTAAACATAAGTATTTTTTTCACCCATCACTTCTTTGCATCACAAAATGTTTCTCAGATTTCGGATCATTTTATTCATCACTCTTAGGTATAACTTAACATTCACTATAACTTATAGGCAAAGAAAAACAGTGTTGCAATTTAGTGTAGAATGCAAACCGTTTTGGTTTGCTTTCAAAATTTCTTAATTCTCAAAATATATAATATTATCAAATAATTGTGCTGTATTTATAGTATTTTGCATTATAATTAACAGCATATCTAAAGAGCTTCGCTTTAAATAATTTTTTAAAAATCCAATTTTTCAAAAATTTTCCTTTAAACGTAGTCGGATACCTTTATATATATATATATATATATATATATATATATATAATGGAGTTTGAAAGGAACAAAGAGAAGCTCGCAGTAATCAGACAGTTGACTACAAAGTCAATGAAAAATATCGAAGTCAATTATTTAGAAATGGATATTACTTTCGAGGAAAACCCTGAATGCTGCGAGATTGCTGGGATCAATCGGATGCAAAAAGATGGAATTCTTGGACTCACCCATTCAAACCGATACGCCCGTAAATAAAGGGGAAGAGGAAATATTTAACAGTCAGTAACATCAGCAACAAGCAGCTCTTTGGAGAGGACGATTGCATAAAGTACATAAATCAGCAATCAGGAAATCGTGACGCAGTCGTTACTCAAAGCGAAACTTCGAACTCTCTTCCTGAAACGAAAGTGATGAAAATGCCCCTCCATAAAAAGCGCATTTTTTTAAAGAGATTCAAGTGAATTTAGTAATCAGTTTCAATGTTTTATTCGTAATAATGAAAGATTGAGCTAAACCGAAAAAGTATTTGAAATCTTTGCTTAATGGTAATACATTATCTGTTATATCTGGATTTAAAATCAGTGATCGAAATGATGATTCTTCGTTTGAAATACTAAAAGTTCGCTTCGGAAGACAAGATATTGTCATTAAATTGCAAATGAACTCATTGAACCGGTTAGAAACATATCAAATGTTAAAGCATTACGGAAACTTTTTGATGAATGAGAAATTCTAATTCGAAGCTTAGAATCATTGAATGTTAATTCCGGAAGCTATGGAAATTTACTGTCCTATAATTTTACACAAAATCCATGAAGAATTGAATTCTGAATTCAATCGAAATCAGAAAAAACAATCGCAGTTTGATATTAAAGAACTGATGGAATTTTCGAGGAGTGATATTTATTGTCGTGTAGTTGGAAATCTTATGAACTATTCGAAACCCTTTCAACGACAAAATACAAGAAATGGCGGGAATGCATAGAATAATTCTGATCTTGAACCAAAATCCATCTACATTTTCATCGCTGAATAATATGTGCATATTTTGTTACAAGAGCGGTCATGGAAAATTAAAATGCAAATAATTGGATTCACAGAAAAAACGTAAATTTTTGAAAAGAAACTGGAAACGTTTTTTGTTTGATTGTTTGTTTCTTTTGATTCACGCCATTTAGGAACTTTTTGCATATAGAAGCATTTTTATTGCAGAAATCTGCTAACGACTCCACGAATCTGTATGCTTAAGCCAGAGTGTTTTTATTCCATCTGGCTTTCCCGAAAAAGAAAAATCAGCCACCATTTCTGGGTCCTCTGCTACTACCATAATACCTGACGTCATTCTTCAAACAGTTTATATGCCTTTGCAGAAGAAAGATTTTTGTTTGAATCATAGAGCAGGGACACTGACAGAGGGAGTGCAACCCTCCTTTGGCGTAGGACAAGATAAAGTCATGTGACTTTGGGACAAAATTCGTGTTCGCTGACATCGTTCCCCGTTATATTTCAAAGGCACATTTTTCCCGCTTTTAACTGTTGGAATTTAAATCTTATTTAAGCCATGGTTAACTTTTGCTGCGCAATTGGATGCAAAGAAAAAGCTTCTAAGGGTAGTCCTGTATCATTTCATAGTCATTTACAGTCAAAATATCCTGTTTATATCCATGAAAAGACAATTTAAAATTTCGCAACCTCGACCACTCAGTGATTTTGGCGTTATAACTGAATAATATTTCGTAGTTTGGTTTAGTCATTGTATTCAATTTATTGAACATGTTACTAAGCTTCATTTAAACTGATGTCACTGCATTATATTTTGCTACCTGCTCTATATTAATCTCGAATGTGTTGCCAGTGCTTGGCTACAAGTTTGGCGGGATTTTGTCTCGCCAATGTAAGTGTTTACATCAGCATTATTGACCGATTAATAATGGTGTGTTTATTTTAATGCAAGGAAACCAGTTTGCTTAGCTTTCACAGAATATAACACTGTTTAGGAAGTGTTAACGGACCAGACTCAATGCAGGGAAGCAAAATGTTGTACGGCAGTTTCTGAGTATGCCAACATTTGCGATATGGCACCCAAAAGGATCTTCTTGTTCTCAGATTTCCCCTAAGTCACGTGACTCATGTTGGGTATACTGGTTTAGACAGGAAACAAGCGACTAGTTCCCTCCATTTATATATCAGCTCTATGGTTTGAACCCCTTCCCTGTTTCGCCCGTACGCCGTAAGGGCTTGGCTTTCGGACTTTCATCAATGGCCAATCTGATTTCTATTTCGCTTTCACTGTTTCCCTTATCATTTTTTTATTTTTAGTAACAAATTATTCGTATAGATGGCGATAACTGTCCAGTACATGATAGTTTGCAGTGTATTGTGTTTCCTATTCCTATTATTATCAGCAGCACGGACTTCTTATCGCATGTTTTGCATCAGAAGACCAAATGCAATAAAAAATAAGACATTTTAAAAATCAAATTCTGGAAAAAAATGAAACTGTTAAAGGATTAAGATGCCTTTTTGATGGAGGAAGTCAGGTTTCATTCAACAGTGTAAGTGGACAGTTCTAAACAATCAGGACTCCGATCAAAAGGCTATTCTTAGTCTAAACATTCACACATTTGCAGAAAATGAAAGTAAACATTGACGCCGACGGAAAAAGGAATTCACGTTACGAAATATAAACCAGTCAGACAAATTTCTCTCTCTTCACGTCATCGAAGCTCCACGAAGCTAATTATAACTACACAACTGAAACTACCGAAATAAAATCTGATCTTAAAAAGTTTCGAATATCACTGATAACTCATCACAGTGCAGATCAAGAATCCATTCCCATTTTAATAGGGTCAGATTGTTTATGGAAAAAAGCGAAAGAAGAAATAAAAAGGATAAACGAACGTTGCTTTGAATACGCGGCTGTTGCATGCGAGGTCTTGAAGAGAAGTTGTCAAGAATATCGGAATCATTTCGGAATGTTGAATCAGTGGGTGCAGATTTATCCCGATCAGCGATTTGAAGAGGCTTCGAGAATGGTTGAACAATCGACAGAAAAATAGCCGTTGCGAAGTTAGATGAAATGAAAATGTCACATGACATGATATTATATAAACACAGAATAATAATTCTTTAAGCAATTGAAGCAGTTTCGTTTTAACTTGTTTATATTCAAGTCATGCCTGATCAAATAAAAGAGGGTATTGTAGAAAAGGTCCTAATCCTTAAACTTATGTTAAGGGTTTATTAAGAATAAATAGATTTAACTAATCTTCTTTGTATGTAGATGAATACCAGTATATTGCCTATGATCATTTTTCTTGTCTCATTATCCATACTTATAATAAAGCTCAATGTGTGTGTGTTGGCGCTCTACAGGCCAGACCATTGGACCTACAGCTACCAAATTTGGTACATGTATACCTTGGAGGTCGAGAATGTGCACCTCGGAGCCCTTTTTTCAAATTTTTAATTAGAATTAGAATTAATTAAAATTTAAGCAAAAGTTTTTGACGTTTTTCCGCTATCACTTCCGAAAATATTATTGCACAAACATGATTTTTATATCAATTTAAAAATTTTAAAAAAAATTAGCATTCTAATGGTATCAATGTTTTAATGTATAACTAAAGCTTCTATTTTTAACGAATTTTTAAAGAAATATTTTAACCATGTTTTTAGCACTTGACTGGATAAAATAAAAGAATGCCGGAAGTTCGAATTAAAAAAAACTATCATCGCAAAATAAATGTAAATAAATGCATTTTTAGCACGTGACTGGATAAAATAAAAAATATATATAATGTGATATTTTCTAAAAAAATAAATGCAAAGCAAAAGATTCTATGATTGTTTGCAATATCTAAATAATTAATTCAATAAATCTTCTTGACGGTAAACCTGATCGAATTTATACCATAGAGCTGGGATACTGATAGAGAGATTGCAACCCTACTTTCGTGTAGGACAAGATAAAATCACGTGACTGTGGGACCGAATTTGTGTTAGCTGTAACCACATTCTCCGTTCCCCATTATATTTCAATGGCAGATTTTTTCCCGCTTTTAACTGTTGGAATTTAAAACTTATTTAAGCCAAGGTTACCTATTGCTGTGCAATTGAATGCAAAGAAAAAGCTTCTAAGGATAGTCCTTTATCATTTCATAGGTATTTACAGTCAACATATTCTGTTTATATCCCTTTTAAGTCAATTAAAAATTTCCTAACATCGATCACTCAGTGATTTTGGTGTTATAACTCAGTAATATTTCATAGTTTGGCTTAGTTATTGTATTGAATTTATCAAACATGTTACTAAGCTTCGTTTAAACTGATATAACTGCGTTATATTTTGCTACTTGCTTTATTTTAATCTCGAATGTGTTGCAAGCGCTTGGCTACAAGTTTGGCGGGATTTTTTCTCGCCATTACAAGTGTTTACATAAACATTATTGACCGATAAGTAATTGTGTGTTTATTTTAATGCAAATAAAGTTCTTTAAATTTTCTAATATGTTGTTTCTTTTTAACCACAATTATTCTATTATATCGTGAACAATATTAAATCCAATCTAAATCTTGCAAAACAATTTTTTATGGCATATTTACCTTATAGAACAATTTTCCTTAATAATGCTTTATTAATAAAAGCGTACAATAAAATCTCTATATTTAATTACAAATAGAATTTAATAATTAAAATATTTGTAATTTTTATAATCTTTTGTTGTTTCTGTGATTTTAATAAGCACTAGTTTAACTGTTAATATTTATTTTGTAAAAAATGTTCAATATTTATAATTTACATTGCAAATATGAATGAAAAAAATTTTTAAACAATTTTTTTTAAAAAAAAAGACTTACGTCACTTTAATAATCTGTTTTTAAAAAGCTGTTTTTTATCTGTTTGAGAGAATGATAGAAAGCATTTGAGCATCTAATGTAAAATCTTGAAATGTTTTTAGGCAAAGAAAAGAAATAAAATGTTTATTTAAAGAAGAAAAATAATCACTTTTAATTATTGCACAAAAACAAAGTAAAAAATCTAAATATAATTTAACTCGGATACTGAAGTAAAAAAGAAATATATATACAATATTAACTGTTTAGGAAATGAAATAGGATTTATTTTTATAGGAATTTCGGTTTGTTTAACCGGAAATGAAAACCGACTGGACCTAATGCTGGGAAGCAAAATGTTGCGCTGCAGTTTTGGAGTATGCCAAGATTTGCGATATGGCGCCAAAAAGGTGTTCTTAATCCCAGATTTTTCTAAAGTCACATGACTCATGTTGGGTACACTTTTTGAGACAAGAAACAAGCGACTAGCTCCCTCCATTTATATATCAGCTCTATGGTATATCCTGTCTAAATCAAAAACTGCAGCGCAACATTTTGCTTCCCAGCATTAGGTCCAGTCGGTTTTCATTTCCGGTTAAACAAACCGAAATTCCTATAAAAATAAATCCTATTTCATTTCCTAAACAGTTAATATTGTATATATATTTCTTTTTTACTTCAGTATCCGAGTTAAATTATATTTAGATTTTTTACTTTGTTTTTGTGCAATAATTAAAAGTGATTATTTTTCTTCTTTATATAAACATTTTATTTCTTTTCTTTGCGTAAAAACATTTCAAGATTTTACATTACATGCTCAAATACTTTCTATCATTCTCTCAAACAGATAAAAAACAACTTTTTAAAAATAGATTATTAAAGTGACAAAAGTCTTTTTTTTTTTTTCAATATACTTAATATAATAATAAATATCAATACTAACCATGTTATGAAATATAGAAATTATAGAATCTTAAACTATATATTATAGATGTCATTTACAATTTTACTTATTATTGCAGATATTTTTTAGTTTAAAACTGGTAGGAAACCTTTTCTAAAACCATTTATCTGTTGACTCTCCTTTAGTATCCCAGTTAAAAAATATAAAAAATTAAAAGAATTGAGAAGAGATGACTTATTTTTGAAAAGAGAAAAAATCTTTAACTATCATAATTCTAAATATTTATTCTTTAGACTGTTCATTCTAGTAATTTTAGTGACTGGAGCCACACAACAAATTTTTAAAACGGAAATTAATAAATATTTTTACAATATAACTCGATCAAAGCTACTTTGCTGTTATTTATTATTTGTATGAAGATGTAAATATAATTTTAGGCAGTTCATTTTATAAACATTAAAATAATTTAACAACTGTAAATATATTCTTGCTAATTAGTTTTATAAGCATTTAGGTGAATAGCATTTTTAAATCAAATTCTATAAAAATAAAAATCACAATTCTTGCCCAGTAGGGTTTTATTAAACAATTTTTATGAAAACAATTAAACGATTTCCTATTATTTACTCCAATTTCTTTACAGAATAAAAATTTGAAAAAAAAAAAAAAAAAAAAAATAGCGTGCTTAACATTTTAGTGTTGTTTGTCAAAGTGAAATTTTCCCTTCTCAGTTTTGACAACCATAGTTTTCGCCTTTCTTCTTCCTTCGGAAAGCTTGATAAAAATTTTGTTTTATGTTTTCATTCATATTTGCAATATAAATTATAAATATTGAAGATTTTATACAAAATGAATATTTACAGTTAAACTAGTGCTTATTAAAATCAAAAAAACAACAAAAAAACGATAAAAATTATAAATATTTTAATTATTAATTTATATTTGTAATTAAATATTGAGATTTTACTGTACGTTTTTATTAATAAAGCATTATTAAGAAAAATTGTTCTATAAGGTAAATATGTTATAAAAAAATTTTTTGCAAAATTTAGATTGGATTTAATATTGTTCACGATATAATACAATTCGAATAACTATGGTTAAAAAGAAACAACATATTGGAAATAATAAAGAACTTTATTAGCATTAAAATAAACACACAATTTCTTATCCGTCAATAATGTTTATGTAAACACTTGTATAGGCGAGAAAAAAACCCGCCAAGCTTGTAGCCAAGCGCTTGCAACACATTCGCGATTAAAATAAAGCAACTAGCAAAATATAATGCAGTTACATCAGTTTAAACGAAGCTTAGTAGCATGTTAAATAAATTCAATGCAATAACTGAACCAAACTGTGAAATATTAATCAGTTATAACACCATAATCACTGAGTAATCCAGGCTACGAAATTTTAAATTGACAAAATGGATATAAACAGAATAAGTTCATTGTAAATACTTGTGAAATGATACAGGACTATCCTTAGACGCTTTTTCTTTGCATCCAATTGCACAGCAATAGGTAACCATGGCTTAAATAAGCTTTAAATTCCAACAGTTAAACGCAGGAAAAAATCTGCCATTGAAATATAATGGGGAACGGAGAATGTGGTTACAGCTAACACAAATTATGTCCCATAGTCACGTGTTTTTATCTTGTCCTACACGAAAGTAGGGTTGCACTTCCTCTATCAGTATCCCAGCTCTATGGGATATACATTGGAATCCGGACTTAATGGCATATTTATGTAATCGTTTGCAACATCTGGATCATTAATTCAATATTTTTTTTCATTATAAAATGTGATAGTTTCTAAAAAAATAAATGCGAAGCTAAGGTTTCTATAAAATCTGCAAGAGCACGTCAAAGGGAAAACATTAGGTTTTATCACCATGCTGCCATCATTTTGACGGAAGTTCAAATTTTAAAAAAACTATCATCGCAAATTAAGTCTGACGAAATGCAACTTTTAACATGTGACTGGATAAAATAAAAGAAATATAAAATGTGGTTGGTATTTTCTAAAAAATCTATTGAATTTATATTGGATATGCATTCAAATTCCTTTCCAATGGCCAATTTGTAAAATATTGTTAACAGACATATATATTGTTTAATACTATTAATTCGATCTAAATGAAGTAAATAATTACATTTTATGTAGTTTGAGTCAAACAATGCATTTATGAATAATAATCTTTGCTCTGCGAACCATATTTTACAAAATATTTTTATTAATATTTTAAATAAAAGTTGCTACATTAATCAGTTTTCTAAATCAATCATTAAAACTGACTGATTTATAAAATTAAAGAATATTATTAGGAAAACGCGTTCTTTTAGAACTTTTTGTCCATCATCTTAAAGAAAATATTCATTTCAGGCCAATCAATGCCCGGAGTTACTTCAAGGCTAAGGAATTTGTGATTTAATAGAAAATTTTAGAACCCATTACTCATGGCGAACCAGCTGGTCGCCAAAGGCGGCTAGTATTAAATAAACATGAAAAGGTTTTTCACAGTGGTATTAACGAATTTTTAATTCAAACAAGAGTCAAATATAGAATTTTAGGAGCTAGATGGTTTAGAAAATCAATCTTATAGAGTTATAGATTTTGTAAAACATTTAATGCTAATTTGGGTCAAGAAATTTCAGCTCTTGATCGAATTGCGAAGTCACAACCATTTGAGGTAAGTGAAATTGATTTCGCGACACCATTCATTTTAAGAGATGGCTCTAAGGTGCATATTGCTTTGCTTACTCGTGCCGTTACTCGAGCAATACATTTGGAATCGTTATCTAATTCAATTGCAAAGTGTTTCCTTCAAGCATTTCTTAGATTTATTTCACGTCGTGGTGTATCTAAGATAATATATTCTGATCATGCAAAAACTTTTCAGCGAGCTGAATTGAAATACTTGTATAAATTGTGTATTGATGAAAATGTGTCCAGATTTATTGTGAACTTGCCGCCTTTGGCGACTAGCTGGTTCGCCATTAGTAATGCGTTCTAAAATTTTCAATTCAATACTGACGTAACTTGCTCTCTTTATAACTTATCAGCCAAATATATTCAAACTTTGATAGTCACGTAACTCGTATTATGGTGAAGCCTCATGATTTTTGGCTCACTTTATTATACATCTTTCTGATTTGTGATCAGCTGTTGTGGAATGATGGGGAAAATATCACATCTTATATTAATTCTATAACGTTACGTTACCATTTCAACTTGACATTTTCTTCGGTTTAATTTACAATAAGAGTTCATTCAATCATTCTGTTTGAGTTTCTGTCAAAGTAACGGCAAAGCACACTCTTAACGAGCTCTTGCAGGCTAAATTCTATTTTTATTCTGTGAGAAATTAACTATTGTAAAATGTAGTTACAGCATTTAAAAAAGATTCATTAAAAATAGAAACTTAATTTATAGGTTAAAACATTTTTATCAATGAAAACAAAAATCATTTTCCCTCCTCCAAAGTAAATATGTACATACCAAGTGCGGTAAATCTATGGTCTGGTGTGTACTGCTCTAACACACACACACACTCATTCCTTCATTCGTTCATATACGCAAAACACATTCATTTGATTATTTGATTATCTTTTGTTTAAAATATGAGTACAAATATATTGTAAAATATAGCTCACTGAGCAAAGTATGAAAAAATCTAAAACTGATTATTCATCAATGCATTGTTTGACTCAAACTACATAAAAAGTAATTATTTTCTACATTTAGACCAAGTTAACAGCACTAAACAATATGTATGCCAATTCCTAATGATTTACAAATCAGCCATCGGGCACGAATTTGAATGCGCATCATTTATAAATTCAATCCTGTTTACTGTAAATAAAGATGATTTATAGAATTAATGATATAGATATTGCAAACGATCATAGAATCTTTTGCTTTGCATTTTTTAAAGAAAATATCATATTTAATTTTATTTTATCCAGTCACATGCGAAAAATTACATTTTTTATACTTATAATGTAATAATAGTTGATTTCTTTTTTAAATCTGAACTTTTATCAATATGTAATACGTTGATAAAAACTAATTTTTTCCCCTATGACGCGCTCATGCAGATTAAATACTATTGCTTTGTCAGAAATATATTGTTGAAAAATAGGATTAAAATATTTCTTGAAGAAAAACAGAAACTTAAGTTATGTGTTAAAACACAGATACCATTAGAAAGCTAATTTTTTAATCCTTAACTTGATATAAAAATCATGTGTGTGCAATAATATTTTAGGAAGTTAGAGAGAAAAGACACCAAAATTTCACTTAATTTTTTAATAAGATTAAATTCTAATTAAAAATTCAAAAAAATCGCTCAGAGGTGCGCATTCCCGATCTCCAAGCTATAAACGTGCCAAATTTGGTAACTCTAGGTGGATCGGTCTGGCCTATAGAGCGCCAACGCACACAAATTGAATCTTTATTTTAAGTAGAGATAATGGCATTACTTAAAAATTCCTTATCGCAGTTGCTTCCTGGTGGGGGGTTCTGGGAACGGTTACTAACATGTGATCTAACTACATGTTTAAAGCGTATTTTCGGTAAATCTACGTTAAAACTTATGAAAAGTTGAGGCAGTGATTAATTCGCGCCCAATTACATATTTAAATTGTTATTAAACCAGATCCTCTATCACCATAAATATAGATTATTATTATTAGATCATTCCAGGAAAAAGTTTTATGAAGACTATATTTTGGAACTGCTATGTTTTCTAAAATACCTAAAAATTATGTTCAGTTTAAACTTGATGGCGTAGCTCTAATAAGAGAGGATAATGTTAAAAGATGTAACTGGACAGTTGGCAATATTTTAAAAAAATCGAGTAAGAGATGGAAAAAAATAGATCTTGTAAGATCAAGGTTTCTAACAATACTTTAAGAAGGACAGTAGATAGGTTATATGATTTAGAGATTCAACTATAGTTTGCAATGCATCTGGGGGGGGGATGTTAAATATTGATTTGCTAATTGATATTGCCACGAGATGGCGCTTCTGTTACCCTCTCTGAGGAAGAATATGTGTCATCAGTGTTCGTTTTGTCTTGAATAAACGAGATGTCTTGTGAACCATCTGGCTCCATTTATTAGAATCATCGAAAGTCTAACGCAGAAACGTTTTACCGTGTTAAGAATCAATAGACAGTAGAAAGTTTATTTTTAAAAAATTGGTGAATTCTGATCGCATTTCTATACAACATAACTGCAGCCCTATTTTGGAAGATTTTACAACGTAAAAAAAACGTCAAAAACAACAGAACTCTTAATTTCTACTAAGACCAAATTTTAAAGAATTCGCAACATAAAGTGGATTCTACCATTATCGATTGGATATATTATTAAAGTGAATTCAAACAAACTTCAACGATTGAGTATTTTCTAATTTACAGAGCTTCATTTTAAGATTATACAATATAAAATCACACTCGTATAGCAATTTGCACCAAAAGTACATTGCACAGTTTTATGATCTTATTTTTATTCAGAAAGTTTAAGCAATCTTTAAATTAGTGAGAAATTTTCGATGCAGATTGGATTTCTTAGCATTTTACCCTAAAAATAAGCGAAGTAATTATAAATTTTAATTTTACTACATAAGCGGATTAAACAAAAATTAACATTCTTGACCATTTTTTAACACGGTTATGATAAATAAGTGAATTTTATAACATCGTAACATGTTTTCATGACAGCAAAGTTAGTATTCTAAAACATCAGCATGCGTGTATATTTATAGTACTTTATGTATATAAATACATTACACACACAAACCCTAGGGAATTTCCACCAATGATTAGTAACGCTTTAAAATGCCGACTCGCATGAAGACTGTATCGTATTTCTCATTATTTCTATCGGCTTACTTGTGGTAAGTGAATTTTAGCCACTATCCACACTGAATAATTTCCAGATCAGATGATTTTTATATAAAGTTTAATTTCTTCTCAAAAAATATTTTATCATAAGAATTAAAAAGATTTTCTAAATAAAATACATTGTAATTTTCATCGAATCATTTCTATTTTATTATATTCGTAAGATTGAATGATCAATGTCTCATTGAACGGGTATGAAACCATCAAAGATAATACTTTAAAACCAGTGTAGGGATCATTTTCCTTTCGTGACACGAATGTGAACTCTTGTTTCAAATGTTCTGTGAAGGGGAGGGTTGAAAATTGAGTTCGGGATGAGATTCAGTATAATTTCAGTGAAAAGTTTATTCATGAAAATATTAAAAGGTCAGCCAATTTCTCGAGAAAATTGCCTTCAAACTTTCAGCATGACATGTCGCCCAAATAGTAGAGCGCTGGCAGAACATTCATAGGTTCGGTCCTGTGCTAGTGCCCCCATTTTCCTTTTAAATATCTTCAAAAGTTTTAATATGCTTTTAGAATTTTTCTATGCAATAATAAATATTTATTTTCCAAATTCTTGAATTAAAATTTAATTTTTAGACGAAATATTATTATAAATGTGAATGCGTTTTTTTTAATGTTCAGAATTACGTACATTAAATTTACAATTTAAAGACGGATTCAATTAATCCGCCTTTAAATAATATAAATTATGTAAATTTTTGTATAGACAAATAAATATAATTTATGTATAAAGAGAACTCACTTTTTAATAAAAAAAATCATATTCATTCATACGATACTTAGATTATAATTTAACTTTTTAGAGTTAAAATGATTAAAAATATAATTTTAACGATAAAAGTAATGCAAAGAACTATTTTGATCTAAAATCATAAAAAGTATTGAATTTTTGGATTTTAATAGCGATAAGTTATTTGAAATAGCTCAAAGAAGCTATATTATAATAGGTATTTAAATAGAGCAGCTGAAATTAATAAAATTATATCAACAAACATTCTCAATATTAATACTGGAAAAGAAAAATTAGAAAGCAGATGTTAAATTCTGAAATGCAGATAGCTCAAAATTAGAAACATTAGACGGTATGCTTCGTAAACTGCTCGAATGAAAACAAATATTTTTTGAAGGTAGATGCAATTTGGTTTTTTTCCCCCTATGGATTTTTCAAAGTTTCTCTTGTTAATAGTCATTATTAATTTTTGCAAGCTGTTCAATAGCATCTATACTGTCTCAAATGTTTTTACGTTAATTATCTTTTTTTTTTCGAGTACGCAATAAAAAACATTAAAGAATTTTTTTATGGTGTCTATAATATTATTAACATCTATCATCATTTAAATTATGCTTGTAATTACTTTTTCCGCTTAATATTAAAATTATGATTTGAACATTAGGAGAATGAGCATTTATTTTTGATCCAAAAACAATCGATATGAACTTTACCTACAGAAAATTAATTGAACCTTTAAAATGAAACACACATTCTATTTAGAGAGCGCTAATTCTGCTGCAACTAAAACGCAAATAAACTGAACAAAATCAGAATAAATATTAGTAATAAATATATTTAAAGGACGAATTCATTATTTCTCTTTGGTTTCTAAGCTTTAAATTTATTTTTGATTGATAACAGAGGCACACATATAAATTATATTAATTTAAACTAACTATAAATTTATTTAAATAATTTTGGAAAAGAAACTATTCGAGTCCCTATTTTTAATTCTTTAAAATAATTATAATTTAGGTAATAAGTGGAAATAAATTAATTTTTTCACACAAAAATGAATAATAAATTGAAACCATCATTAAGTCGTTCATTTCAGTTATTCTGAATATTTAAAAACACATTCACATTTGTAATTAACTTAGTCTCAAGTTTAAATTGCAATCCAAGAATCGGAATATTTTTATATAAAAAAATAAAACATTAATTGTTTTTAAAAATTTCGAAGCAATTTAAACAGAAACTAAACGGGGAAATGGACCCCAAACCAGGCAAATTCGGATTTCGTGAATTCCATGCCAACACTTTATCCACTATATTTGGGTCTAGGAAATGGCGACATTTTATTATTACATAAGCTATAATCTAAGTTAGAGGGCTGGTTTCCTGAAAAAGGCTTGCTATTGAGCTTTAATATTTTCAAAACTGAACATTCTAAATGTATTCTATCACTATACCCTGATTTCAAACTCGTCCCTTGTGTTACCCCCCGCCTACCGATTCAAGCATCTATCCATATTGAATCTTTTTCGCCTGCATACTGGCAGAGGGGTAGCGCAACTTCCCCGTGATCTGGGAGCCCCGGTTCGGGCATGGTTGTTCTTCTGTGTTCTATGTGCGAATGTGCCCCCCTGTAAAAAGGGGTTGTGCAAGCGAATGTGAAACATGATGTAGCTAAGTCGTACTCTTGGCCCTAGTTGGCGCTACTGAAAAACAAAGAACGCTCATTTCGGCTGAAATCGCTGACAATCGGTCGGCGGGTTTGGAAAGTGCCATTGGTAACAACATTTTTCATTGCTAAAAAACTGTTCTTTATTCGTTCATGTTCATTTCGTTCTGTGCGTCATAGCAACATTCACGTCATTCAAACTAGACCAGCGGCAGCGAACCTTTATGAATCAACGAAACATTTTTTTTTTTCTAAATATAGTCTAATGAGGTATAGACGTACCTTCAAATAATTTAGCTTGTGATTATTGGGACGATAGTAAAACTATATTAACAACTCAAAACTCTTTCCTAACTACAAAAAAATACATTTTGCACTGTAAAGTAGTAATGAAAGCAACATTAGGGTGATTCCTGCTGTAGCAGATTAGAAGGTAAATAATTTATATTAGGATTGTAAGATGTTACTTTTAGCAAAATGCATGCTGCATTGTAGTCATCTGCAAAACGGTTTCTATGCGAATCTTTAATGCTATTCCTCTCTGAAATTAATGATTTGTACGAACAGACGAAAATAGGGTTAAATTACCACGAGCCAGCTTCTTCAAACAATTCAATGTTTGAATCGAATTCGCGTTTCCAAAATTCTCTTACTGGTATTTTTACTTATGTTGCTCGTTAATTTTTTCTTTTTTAGCCATTCCACTTTTTCCTTGTGTCAATTTTTTTTTTTTTTTGTATCCACATTGATTTAGACTGGAAAACAATAAGTTGAATTTGAAATTCTTCAATTTTCAACCAATCGAATGGGGGAAAATTCAATTTATCAAATAAAGTCACATGCAAGCCGTTTTGCAAGCCGTCGTGCCCAAAATATCGTGTCGCGTGCCACTGGTTCGCCGTCCACGAACATTCCTCTGGAACATCGCCTCTGGATTCCATCATCTTACCGCTAAAAACAACTAAACTAGAATTTCAAAGGATGGAAATCATACAGTTCTGACCCAAAACTATTCTATAAAAAATCCTATAATGTGTTTATATTTCATATTTGATAGAATTTGAGTTCTAATACTTCTACAATTAAGGTTTTTTTAAAGATACGAATGGAAAGCTGCCATATTGCAAAGTTCGTGTGCAAATGAATGATGGCTCTTTTCCCAGAGCCTTTTCATGCACTTGCTCTGATTGTGTCATTCATATTTATTGTATTTTTATTGCAAAAGAATTCCATTGCTGAAACTGATTAAATAGAAAATTCCACAGATAACCACCGCAGTTTCATTGCAAAAACTACGCAACAAATTACATACATCTAGCTCCTAATACAATCTCGTTTGAACACTCAAATATCCACAGACGGGCAGACAGTTCAATCGTTTGAGAGAGCGTGTCCAAAATTAGATATCTTTAATTTAAGCCTCATGATAAAACCTTAACCACTTAGTTTTATTTTCTTTACTATCTAATAAGATGGATCCTTCTATTCTGGGAGTTTTTTCTTATGTTGATACAAATAGAAATGTATTGAATACTTGACTTATCTACGTATTCGAAGTAATTTTAATATTGAATTATAATCGTTATGAATGGTTTATTTTTTGCTTACAACTATTAAAATTTGATAAATCGATGCACGTATCGTACTCGGGCAAAACAGTTAAGTGGTTAATCAAATTTCGTCCAGACAACCTCTATTTTAAGTTTCGTGTTCGAACGTAAGAGGTAGGATAGAACAGATGTAACATCTGTTTTAGAAAGTAAGTCAAAATTTACTTGTTAAAATACATTGTATTTTTTGCTACGAAGGCCAAACACGAAATTTCAACTATTCTGACTTGTTTCTATTTCCGTGAAAAGGAGGATATCATTCCAAATAAAAATTTATAAATATCTAAAAGATGAAGCTTCAGGTGTTCAAATTCTGAGAAAATCTTAATTCCGGTGATGAATTGTTTCCTAACTATAATCGCATGTAGTTATTTTAACAGACATTAATTAAATTTTCCCTCGAATAGAATGTGATTGAGGATTCAATTTGATCAAAGCCAAAACAGTGACTCATTCAAAGCAGCTGAATTCGTAGTGGTTAGAAGAAAATAAACTACCGTTCTCATCGGTTTTGTTATGACTACAAAAAAAAATACAGCTGTTAAAATACCCCTTCATCTTGACTGGAGATCAGTTAAATCATTTAGAATTATTAATCAATCGCGCAGCATATCTCATTTTTATCGTCGGTGCATCTCTGAATTATCGCTTTCACATCTATACAGAAGTGCTAACACTCAACTCTTGTCGGATTTGTTTCGCAATTGGATACGGATCTACATCTCGGATGCTATTACTTCAGCACCAAATTTTAATCAGCTGTTTACATTTTGTATTTGTTCACTTGTAGCTGTTCACATTTTGTATATCTGGTTAATAGTCAGATAGAGATAGAGAATTCCAAAATTGTTGTAGTATTCACGAGGATCTTGATAAATCGCACGATTTTTTTAACCAGAATATTTTCTCTGAATATATAACATAGTAAAAAAACATTCTTTCGAATTAAAATCGAAATCCAGCGCCATGAACATACAGAATGCAACGGAACTCAACCTGCAACGGGCAGTACGATTAAGTTTTTTGTTGTTGTTGTTGTTTATTAACTTCTAATATATTTAGACAGCTCGTTTATGTTATGCTAGAACAATTTCTCCAAAAAATAAAAGGTAAGAACTCGAGAAAATAAAACATTCATATTAAACGTTGAAATAGGCAATGACCTAAATTTTAATAATAATAAAAGAATAGTCTGAAACGAATCGGTCAAAAAATGACAAATTTCAAACTTCCCCTCATAAAACTTGAATTGCTCCCCAAAGACAATCCTAAAATTTTGGATCAGATCAACAACCAAAAATAAAAGTTTTGGAAATTTTCTTTAAAATATTTCTTAAAATATCAATATCTTTAGAATTTTTATCGAAGCAAAAATCTGAGATTCGGATTCCTGTTGTTCACGAAATGCAATAACGAATATATACATCTTATACAACATACGATCAAAAGGGCTCCTCTCCCTTTAGAAAACATAGTTATGCTGCAAGTATTAACAATCGAATTTTGAAAAACTGAAAATTATTTGTTCGTTTCAAAATTTAAAATCTTAATTGAGAGCGAAATTATCTAAATCCAGAGAAATTGGTGTCCCCAAATTGGAAATTGGTATTGGTGTTTGTTGGCGTTTCACAGGTCAGACCACTGGACCTACATCTACAATGGGGGGGGGGGGGGGCGTCTCGGAGTGATTTTTCGAATTTTTGATTAGAATTTGAAATAAAAATGAAGAGAAATTTCGACTTTTTCCGCTTTTTTAACCTTCGGAAATATAGCACAAAATTGAATTTTACATCATATTAAAGACAAAAAGTTATATTATTAATGATAGAAATATTTTAATCAACAAATTTGGTTTCTATTTTTAATGAGTTAAAAAATAATTGCACTATTTTTTCAACAGTAAATATAAAACTTAAGCTTCACGAGCACGTTACGAGTAAAAGAGAAAAACTTATCTTATCAATATGTTGCCATCAGATTAACAAAAACTCAAATTAAAAAATAAACTATTATTGCGCATTAAACATATAAAAATGTAATTTTCAGCACGTGTCTCTATGAAATGAAATAAATGTGAAATATGTTTTTTCTCAACAGAAAATGTGAAGAAAAGATTTTATGACTTTTACAGTGTTATTAATTAAATAAATCAGCCTCATTTAAGACAGATGTGGTTTAATATACGTCTTTTCAATTCAAAGCCCAATTGCTAATTTTGTAAAACTTTTGTAAAAGAAATACATCTATAAAACGGATCTATATGAAGCAAATAATTACAAAGTATGCAACAAGAGTCTATAAATGTTTTAATAAATGAAAAACGTTTAGCTTTTACCTAGATCTATATCTCGAGCTTCTATATCTAGAGTTTCTATCTATATTTAACAAGATATTTTTCAAACACTAATATTTTAAATAAAAAGAGATCCAATCAACTAAATCAGTCTTTAAAACTGATTGATTTATAAATATTTGAATATCGCTGTACAATCAAAGAAGAGAATCAGAAAAAAGTTTGTTGAATGAATCTAGAGATATTATCTAAATTATGAAAATTGTTCTATAGTACACATAAGACTCAAATGCTCATGAACTCTGTTTGCAATATTGGCATTAAAAAAAGATAAATTGTTCAGTCAAAAATGCTTTTATGTTAATTTCAGTTTAATCCTCTCCACTTTAATTTAGTAATGAAATTTTGCGGGAGCTGATTGATAATCAGAGAGACAAATATTACGGGCTTTGGAACTTTATAAATGCACGAGTGAATTATATGACTATCAAAATTTGAATTTTAAAAATAGTGTGATGAAGTATCAATTAAAAGACAAGTCACATAAAATATTAAATTGACATTGTCACTATACAAATTATTTAATTGACCATTTTAAAGAGTATTAAGATTGGCGAACTGGATGGTCACCAAAGGCGACTGGTCTATAATAAAGTCATACTAGAAAGCACCTTTCAAGCATCGCCATTCAATAATTACTAAATATTAACCTTTGACGTGAATTTCGCATTTTTTAAATTGATCGTGTAATCCCTGGTAAGTTTTTTTTAATTATTATTTCATTTTGGCAGTCAATCCCCGACATATTGGTAAATAGTATTCGAAAATCGAATTTGTCAGAAGTGATCCACAAAAAAAATCGAAAAAAAATTTAACATATAGCTACATTTGTAGTTGTGAGTATTTGTGTAAATCGCATACCAAATTTGATATATTTAAGTCGTTGCTTTTTACTGCCCCCCCCCCCTCTTACATGTTTCTGAAAGCACAGATTGACAATAAAAATTATAGACTTCCTCTGGGCTGAGTTCGCTCGCAATTTCATAAATATATATAATGTGTTTTGATTGTGATAACCAAATTTCATTCATCTAGTTTGTAGCGGTGTCTTTGACGTATAGTGCCAAAAGTGAGTTTTTCAAACTAGTGGAAGTCTAAAATTGGATTGAAACAAGATTTTGGAAATGACCGACACAAACATGTGACATAACTACATTTGTAGCCACAAAACAAGATTTGGAAAAAAATGGCATGCATAGAAAATTTGATTGTTAAATAGCTTATTTCTGAAACTAGTGTCCAGTTTCGTGTTGAGTACGAACAATGCAGGCATTCCAGTTTATACTACGTGAGAGTTGAGCATTTTCCACGTCTTGTTCCTCACCGATTTTAAGTTCATAGGATTTACTCGGAAATGGACTCAGAAACTTCTCCAATGGCCTTTTCAATTGAAAATTTATGCACTAGAGAATTTATCCATTTAGAATGAGGCGAAATCAGCCAACCATCTTTCAAATGACCCTTTTCACGACATCAAGAGGCATATAAAACCCCTTCTAACTTTGGAATGGCACACAGAATGGGACAGCACAGAGGCAAACAAGCTTCATGTAACTAAATATTCCATCGAGTGTTGGCCCATTTTAAATAGCAGATAATTGGATACAATTATTGCCCGTTTAACCATACTAGACTTACACAGAGGCATTTGTTGTTTGGGGAGCCCGCCCCTAGATTTACTTTATGCCAATGCCTTTTGACAGTTCGGCACCTTCTGATAGAGAGCCCACGTTTTGATTCTCAACGAATTCAATGTTTTCATTCCCCACCTTTTGTTTTAAAAGACGTCCTTCATCAAGTGCCTCATCCTCAACTTTTTACTTTTTAAAAAATGATCGGTTTCTTTGACCTTATTTAAGTATTTTTTCATCTTTTAAATGCTTCAAATCTATATGGCAACTTATTTGTGCATAGAGTTTTTTTAAATCTTGAATATCATATATTATTGAATACATTTTACTATGTCTTATCTATATAAGATATATTATTAAATATAACTTTATGAGCCATATGTTTTGCATTACTTTTGCTGCATAATCAGAAATGGATTTAGCGCCAGTAAATTCCATCAAACTCATTTAGAATCAGAACGAATTGGGATTTTAAAAGATTGTAATTTCAATTAGAGATAAGAGCTCTACGAAATGTTAGATAGAAATGTTTCCAAACATTTCCAGGTTTGCACTGTTGCTCTTGAAGATAAAGACGATTCTTTCGAAATTGTTTAACTTTTCCAACGATATACATTGTTCTTTTGAAACTCTTTATCTTGGATCAAAAGCTAATTTTTAAATCGTTAGTGGTGATTATATAATTCGAGTGGAGTGTGGATTTTCTAAAAAATCATGTAATATTTTATGCTTGAATATAGGTACTGCATAAATTACAAAATCTAAAGTTTTAGAACAATATTCAAACAATTTTACTAACATATTCTAAACACACTAACATTCCATTTTTCTGTGAAGGAAACTGATCGAGTTGTGAAAGTTTTAAATTTTTCTACTTCAGAACCTTTTAGATATTATTACGGTCAGCGCGATGAAAATTTATCAATCACCTTCTTCACTTGTTTCTCACAAAGAGCAGATTATTTCCATTTCATAATACTTCATTGCATCATTTATGAACTGTTTTTTGCACCAAGCCATTTAATTACACCCAAGATTATGAATCTATTTCAAATTTTACGAAATGAAGGCAGTACGGTTGAATTGATTTACTTCCGTTTTACAGATAATTAAAAAGGGATAGTGTAGCCGATGAAATTTACATTTTCTATCAACCATGAAAATTCAAAATATGCTTTAAAATTTATCTAAAATTGGTGCAAAAGAAGGTAATGATATTAGAAATTCTGGAATCTAATATCCTATTATTATTAGTAAAGTAATGGTTCATATAGAAAGCGCTAACTATTTCAAAATTGAAGAGCGTGTTTAGTTTCTTATCATCTGTAAAAAACAATCTAAATATGTTAATACTTTAAGCTCGGTTACTTCTTTAAGTAAATATGTTTTTAAATGCTTTCGGCATACTTGCACGCAACATAAAGCTTTATTATATTTAATACAAAAGAATTCCATCCCTAAATCAGTCGGCGCATGCTTTTGAAATGAAATATGAGAGATTCGAGAAATCCATATCAAATTCTTTTGATATGTTTAATTCTCAAAAATTTGTCTATTCATTTCTGATATCCATAAAGAATTAAATACTTACTTGAAGCTTTAAGTCTCTTAGATCTAAAAAATTCAAATCTTGACAAAAACCATCAAGGACTTTTATACAAACATCACTTACCTTCAAAAGAGAAAACTTCAGCATATTGACTGAATTTCAATGTTATAGTACCAGGGAAATATAAATACACATATAGTATGAAGAAAATCTGAAATATACATGAGCAAATACGAATTTTTAACGCAATCACCGAACTGCGCATGCGTAAGCATGAGGAATTCTCCCTCTAATCAGTGTCACGGTCCTACTTGTGTGACTCCAACGCTCTTCTCGCTTCGTTGGGGGGACTCCCTCGAGGCGACATTCTGAGAAAAGGGGCCGCAACGATCGCGCGTTGTTGGCCAGGCAAGGATTCCTCTTTCTGCGACGCAGTTCAGGGGATGAGAAAGGATGAAAATTTGATATTGCGCATAGACAGAAAAATATACGCAGCATCTTTTATATATTTTCATATCTGTGGTTATTCGTGTGACAAACAGCTTGTTTTAGTGACCGGCATTTATGTATTTAAGTCACCAAACACCGCAACGAAGCCACAATAGCTGCACGGAATAGAGGCATATTTAAGGCGAGGCACATTAAACCCAACTGCCCGAGCGCATCTTCAAAGAGACACACTTGGCCCTCTTTCCCTTCTCATCCCTGGCCTTTTGATGCATGTTCATTTGCGGGAAGCTCCGGACCGACGTCCACAGGTGGTTCTACAAAGGGTCAATTGGCCAATTAAAAAGCATATACGTAAATGCAACGGGCCGTTAGATGAGCTCTAGATGTTCTCCCAAACATTCAACATTTCGTCGCATTCCCCCTCTATATCAGAGAAGAGGAGGGGGAGGCATTTGGTTTCATTCGCCTCTGAGGAGTGAAAATCTTCATGGAAGATGACGCTTTTAACCACTTGCGAGGACACGAAATTCAAAGATCGAGTCTCAAATGAGTTCATGGGTAACTAGCAAAGTATCCGATACATTTATAGAATTTAAGGGGGAAAATCTAAATGAATAAATTTTAGACCCAAGACACAGCTGCTGTAAATCATGTTCCGATTAAAGTTATCAGTAGAAAGGTAGCAAGCATCATTTTCACTTCTGCGAAAGTTAAATGACTGCTGACGTGTGCAGCACCTTTGTTGACGCTTTTGTGGCCAGGGCCGCTTGAGGTGAGTGGCATATCTATCCACCGCAAGTGGTTACATTCCTTCAATGGTGAAAAAAATAACTTTTTTTTT
>JAPMOQ010061033.1:72895-120713 GCA_026543055.1 Argiope trifasciata
ATTTGCAGTTTATTCATTTCCACTTTAATTTAAAGTTGAAATTTTGCGAGAGCTGATCAGATAATTAGAGAGGAATATAGTGAATTACGAGCTTAATTCATAAATGGATGAGTGAATTATATTATCCAAATTTGAACCTAAAAATTATTTTGATGAAGTAGCTATTAAAAAAAAGTTACAAGTATTTAATTGGCAATGACGTTACATAAAATATTTCTGATAATTTTAAACAGCAGTAAGATTGGCAAATCATCTAGTCGCTAAAGGTAGTTAGTAATAAATAAAGAAGATGAGCCAAAATGTCCATTTAAAAAAAAAGAGCAACATCCGTATAAATAAAAAAGCATAAATTTCGTCTGTTCAAAATTTGAAAGGCCAGAAAGCTCTTCACCGATTACTACGAAATTTAGACACAAAGTTGCATTTGAATACACGCCTGTTTTTAAATACGTATTATACAGATATCACACCCGTATAATACGTATACAGGTAATATATTAGTAATATATTAGTATATATTAGTATATAATATATTAGTAATATATTAGTAGTAATATATTACAATATATTACTAATACGCTATTCTAATAAATTTTTTATTTCCTTTCCTATTGCCGCTTTGATGCTTTAGGATTTTTTTTTATTTAATTATTTCGTGTGACACTGTTTTGGAATTAAGTCACGTCTCTTGTGATAGAATTCCTTTTGAAAAATATAGCTCAGTTTGCAACTCAACTGAAGGTGGGATTGAGCTTTTTCGATTGATTTTCAATTAAAATTATATCAAGAAACTCAGGTCGGATTTCCAGCTGATATAAATATTGTGTATCTCGTTGCTTTGGATTTGAGCTGCATCGATTGGTTTGCTGTATGCACTGAAACATTTCGATAGCATTACTTTTATTTACTCTGCTTTTTAGTTCGGGGTTGTTCTTTAAAAATTTTTATAACTTTATTTGTCACAATCAGACATATTCAAACAAACAATGAAAGACAGATTGTAAACTGCGGATTCTAATCTAGATGAAGGCTTTTTTTCCTCGCATTCTGTAGGTAAATGTGTCCTGTCTAATATCTTTCCAACAACTGAAAATTGTCAATATGAGCCATCTTTTAATACTAGGAAACGCTCTTGATTCTGGAAACAATTCAATCCCAAAATGACACAACCTTAACCCTTCCATCATCCGGAATAGCTGCGACATTTGCTCCAAGCAGAACTGCTCAAGCCGCTTTGAGATTACCAAGGAACAAATAATTTATTGAAACACCCATGAGCAACACTTCCAAAGCATCTGCCATGCGAAAAATATCGCAGAAATGCAAACTTGCTGGTAGAAATGAATACACAATGGCATGCAAAAGAATCTTTCGAGACTCTTGATTGTAATATCTGTAAAGAAACATCAGACCATCTGGGAACACATGAATATGGCTTGGCGGAAATTTCAGGCAAACATTACTTCGATCGTTGCCAGCAAACAAAATAAATGTTTGCCTCTCTATTAAGTGATGACACATAAAAGACATTGAAACTACAAATATGGCTATCCTGCTGCAAAATAATCAATCACTTGATATATTTTCACTTCGTTGCTGAAAATGGAGGATGGAAGGGTTGATCTGACCTCAGAACGAATTTCACTGCATCACCAATTTAGTGCTATTAAAAATTGGTTTAAAAAAGTTTTTCCTGATATTCAAACCAATTATAAAAATCAGAATGGGTTGATTGAATGAACTAAATTTTCAGGTAATTATTACTTTCTGAAATCACAAATTTTCATGTGCCGTCTATGACGTTGTAGCATAGAGCTTGCCACCTTTAATAATGTTTTCCACAAAACAGATACTTTTTCTGCTGCAATTATTTACGATTTGAAATTCTTAGTGCATTTTAAAATAAATGACAATTTTAACTGTTTAAATTTTATAACGATAATTTTTCTTTCTTTGATTTTAATTATCTATAAAACATTTCTTATACATTACTTGTAATCTTAACCATCTTATTTGCATTGATATGCAAGTAATGTTCATTGCTTAGTTTATCTTAGTGTAAGTAATAATACAAATCTAGGTTACCTTCACTTTTGAAAATTTTGTAATTCATTTAAGGGTTTCTGGTAACAATGTCTTGAATAAATCAAAAATTAAATAATATTTTAAAATAACTAAAAAAATCTGCTTAAAAATTAATCGTAAGAGTAAAATTGCATGAATTAGCACATTTAAATAAAAATATATATTACAAAAGTAAAGAACATTTAAAGAACTTTCTAAGAAAAAAATTTTAATTTTTACTTTGACGAAATGAAGAACGCTTTAATAATCAATAAAACAAAACTGTGTTATAAAATATGTACATCAGACACTATATTTGACTATAAAAATATAGAAACGACATTTTGCTTGAATTAGTCAAAATATTTTCAAAAATATTTATTACAATAATGTTAAAGCTTTAAAAAAATAAAATTAAAAAAATCAAACATTATAATGCCTTTCAGCAAAGTTTGCATTTACAGTATCAACATACTCATAAGAAATCCCTATCATAATACACGTATGCAAAAATTTATTTTTAACATGGTTGCCGAACTATGCATGGATAATGTTGAGAAATTCTACAAACCTCTCACCACTGTCACGATTCTAACATTCCGTTCCTTCGTGAATGTGACATTGCGCGGTTTCGAGGGATTCAGCCAGCATGACAGTCCTTCGGAACGACTTCGGGAACCCCGCGCTCATGGGCAGGCAACCGCAACTTTTCAGGCATCGCTTCTCAGCATACGGGGAGGGGGTTGAAAAGTCAATATTGCACGGCAATGAAGAGAATTCGAATGATATATTTCACTTCATACATCTCAACTCTCGACAATCACATCACTGGTTGTTTAACCCTCTTATTCCTGAGATCATTTTACAAGGGGTGGTAAGTTCACAAGCAGCGGTATTTGGAAAGCAGAAATTTTTGATGGGAATACTGTTACCCAGAGTGAAAACAGATGATCCAGCTGTCTTAGACAGGTAGTTCGAGCAAATAGTGTTAGTACTGAGACCTGAATCAGTGACAGTAATGACAAGATCAAGTGGTCTCGCAGAGATGCGAGCCACGAGACGATTTCTATGGGCAAAGAATGTGTGCCCATCCTAAATTCACAGGCGAATCATGGAAGTAGATTATCGTAGGTGAATCCGCGTTGTTTCACCTTTGCAATGACTAGATTATAGTAAAGGTGAAATGGTTCTTTTGAAGTAGGCGGAGAGCAAGTGGGAAAACGCAAAATGGAAACGTTTAAGTGTGAGGTCTGGAGCCACCCCGCATACGGCCTCTATTTGACTCCCAATGACTATTTCTTTATTCTGGCATTGAAGAAACACTTAAGCCAAAACAAGGTTCATGTCAGCTGGTGATGTGAGCCTTGTAGATGCAGAGAGCTGACTCAATAGTCAGGGACCTGGTTATTACCTAGACGGGTTTTCAAATTGCTTCTGCCGTGTGATAAATGAAAAGGTTTGGTGGTTATATACAGAAGGGATCGAAACGTGTATCTCTTAAAACAAGCAACTATTTTCGCTGCAGAATAAGAAAACATTGTTTTAAAAATTATGTCATCTTAATTTTCTTTTGTAAGTTGAATGAAATTCAGTTTTTCACAACAAATGATGTAACTTATGGGATTACACTAGAAATCTCGGAAATAGTAACTGGTTTCATCAGCATAATTGCATCCGGTATAAAAATAAGAGCAAAAATTATCTTTAACACTTTTTTTTCCTCTTCAAATTTTCTGATGAACTTTTCATATCTCGATTTTTTTAAATGTCTAAAATTATAATGTACGGAAAATTCCAAATGCATCAAACTGAATTTGTAATTTTATTTCCAGATTTTAAATATTTGGGTGTCCCATTCTTTTAGCTTTCTTTGACGCTTCATATGGAACTATGGGCTTGTTAATTTTATGATCATGTTATTGTATGGGATTGTGAATATGGGATTACAATCACACTTTTGTGCTAATTAAAAAAATAGCTTGACCTGAATTTTAAAAGCATTTTCATTCGAAATTTCGAAGTTCTTCAAGACAGAACGGAAAAGGGAGGAGTTATAATAC
The DNA here is from genome assembly GCA_026543055.1 of Argiope trifasciata. Taxonomy (NCBI): domain Eukaryota; kingdom Metazoa; phylum Arthropoda; class Arachnida; order Araneae; family Araneidae; genus Argiope; species Argiope trifasciata. The sequence goes on from JAPMOQ010061033.1 coordinate 77,020, forward strand.
GAGAACACATGAATCCAACTCAATAGAAATTTTCAGAAACAGAGATGTAACTATCAATTTGACGATATGGTAAGTGACAGAAAGCAAAGATCAATAACTTCAAATCTGAGCAAAGAGATTCAGCAAAAATCGGGAGAATGCAGATGAATTTGTGCAATTCGATGACTTCACACGAACCATTCAGGAATCTGTTCAGCGTTGATTCATTCCTCTCATCTGACGAAGGAAAAGTATTTGACATATTTTCGTAAAACCTCATTAGTACTCCACCATTTGGACGCTTACACTACCTCGCTTGGATTACATGCTCCTGTTTACACTAATAATTTGCATACAAATTCGAGATCCATTATTTTTAGCTCACGAAAATATACCACAACACACCATTATTACTCGTCTGCAGATTTCGCATGTTTTTTTTTTTAATAAAATTAACGATACGGATAAGTTTGAGTTCGATAATGTCTGAGTGAATAAATCTTCGTTTTGTAATATTACATCTCGGCATAGTATTCGGAATTTTTCATGTCAGTGTCATCAATGGTCTCACACTAAATTAATGGAAGATGTGTGTTGTTATAAAAAGTTTCTTTTTAAAGAGGAATGAAAGCGGCATTTTCGTTAAATTGAAACACAATTACATAAAAAAAAACTATTTTGTTTTTTTATATCATCTTATTTCAAAGATTAAAAATTAGTCAAACATTTAATGATGTTTAATTTATGTATTAGAATGAATGTAAATTATAACTATCTATTTAAATTAAAACTAGCTACGGACGAACATTGAATCCTTCACAGAGATAAAATAACAGACTCATTATTTTTTTCGTTCATAATCTATCCTGAATTCCTTATAAAGGATATATCTTGTAATGTTCATTTGGTTCTTTCCTCTTTTTTTGAAAGGGAGGAGATTTATCGAGTTCCTTTAGGAGACAATTATTTAAGCTTCACCAGTAGGCGAACTGCGCATGCACGAACACCGCAAATAGAATATTTCCGAATGAAGTATTTGCGCGTCGATTTGAGAAAAGACTATGAAATACTTTAATAATAAAACTTAAAAATCTGTTTGAAGAATGTGTTTACATTGTCATTCAGATAAGATTCCATAAGGCAAAGTAAGTTGTTCTTTCAATGAGTTATAATCAATTTAACATCCTATGATTACACAATTGAAGGAATTCATCCATACAAATGAAGAGAAAAATCCGTAATTCGTAGAAAAAATTAATTTTTGAATACATTACAAGCGGTTATTTTCACCGCTCCTTATTCAATTCACATTTTAGTCGAGCGTTTCAGAATGTTGATTCCAAAACAACGTTATCAAAAAAATGATGAGAGCACTCAGTGGACACAACACAAGAGTCGGACCTCCACGACTGACGGAATTCTCTGGGAAATTCATTCAGCAATAACTTAACAAAGATATTTCCACTTCAAGGAAGGGAGCGATGGTCATGACGTATTCAAACAAAATATTTTGGTTCATGAACCGGCATTAATACCGAGATTCGATTTGTTAAATGAACACAGAATTTGTTTATAGAACAAAAAACAAGAAAAATCTGAACCTTTTTCAAGATAATTGTAAATCCAACATTTAAACGTTGCTTCTTCATTTTATTCCTCATGGGAAACAAATTAATGTTACTTCATCTTTAAATAAGTTATCGAAGAAGATGAACACATTTATTATAATGTCATAAAACATGCGCCATGAAAAAAAAGAGCTACCAATATTCATTGTATTAAATAAGAAAAGACCTCGGAAAGCAATACCACAGAAACGAAGAAAGAGTCTAAAATATTAAATTTCTTATCGTGAATAGTACTTTTATTTTGCTGAATAAAGAAAACAAAGGGAAAAGAAAGAATCGTTTACATTGAGATGAAATCGGAATTGCTTTTATTATTTATTTTCAACTCTAATGATTGAAGTCAGATTCGAACAGCATTCTCCAAAATGCTTTTAGCTAATTTCTTAATGAATATCCTTTTAAACGAATTTTATTTTTGATCGTGTCCGCAAACTGCTTTCTTTTTACTTGAAATTATTCAGATATTGTATGAAAAAGGGTGAATACAAAATTCTAAATACCATGCCTAATAATTAAATCAATTTGTTCAAACCGAGCAGTGGAAATTCTCCGTCACGATCAAGTAGCTCGCAATTCATCGTTAGTATAGAATGCCATGATAAACGTTATTTTTCGCCTATTACATTAAACTTTCTTCCTCAGAAAAACGTCTTTTTTCATAAAAATCTTTTAAAGTTGTTTTTTTTTTCACGAATTATTTAGCTCATTGGATAAACAAGTAATGATTGAAGCCATTTAATTACACTTTTTTTACTGAAATGAAAATTTTTCTCAGATATTTATACTGTCGCGACATACTTTTACCAATTTTTAGAAAAATTATACATTAAGGAGGAACTTGAATATGGATTTACCTTCTAAAATGTTTTTCACCTTTACAGTATAATTTTCTTTTTAAAAATTTTCAACAAGATATTTCCTTGTTAGGATTCCAAATATATTTAGAAAAGGAGGTATAAAAATTTTCAAAAAATAACTTTTTTAATGAAAACATTTTTCAAGATTTCAACCGAAGACGCTTTAAGCATTGGATCAAAGACAGGAGAGACAAATCTTTAAAGTACTTTTATAAGACAGAAATTCCCCTCAGCCCCCCCAAAAATTCATCAAAAACAAATTATACATATAAAATCAGGACACTCTTTATTTCATTATTGTATTTATTCCTTTGCCTGATGAAGTATTTATGCCATTTTGCTTTACCAGAAATAAAGAGAAAAATGTCCAATGCAGTAATCATTTGCAAGTTAAGCTGAACGTTTTTTCCAACGTGCGGAAACCTGATTAGTTATGCACTTAACATATGTTTGTGTTCCATCACGATTCTGCTTTTTTGGCATCCAATCAAGGCAAAGGTAGGGGAGCCACAAACATGTAGGTGAGAAGTTACAGTATTAATAGAGAGTTTCTCGCTTACCTAATGGACATAATAATAATAATTGTCTCCACTCCAATGAAGGAACACATCTCATACGACGGAAGTTACAGCGTGTCCTATAACGATATTGTGACCTATCCCGTGATTGGCATTAGAACTGTAACGAGGACAATTATTCAGTTCATTACCAAAGGTGTGATTGGGGCAGATATTTTGGATTGTGGTTATTTTGAATATAAAATTTCTAAAAAAAAATCAATTTATTTGATTTGATCAAAATGGGATTTTATGTCACTGTTAGACAATGATCCGAACTTTTGAGTCAGTCTTTGGGTTTTTCCACTTCCAATCCATGATCTCATGTAAACAAAACTGAAAGATTCGAATCCGACTTTTCAAAGTTTAGTGATTTGTTGTTGGCGGCACTTATTATGCAAATTACGCATACTTAACTAGTATAAATACGTGTGGAATTAAAATCTGTGGGTTTTTGATGTTAGAATAAGGCTCGGATGATATAAGACCATGCGGTTGGCTTGCCTTTTAGGAAGTTTTTAGATGAATCGCTGCGTTTCTAGATTGAATGGTCGAATTCAAATCTGTTAACGTTTATTCACAGTATGTGGTAATATTAATTTATTTTTTATCTTTATTTTGAGATTTAACGTATTATTTCTTTTCTTTTTGCTCTAAGAATGAGCCTGTTGACTTTTACTTAAATAAATATGAACTTTTATGAAAACTGCTTTTATCATTCTTCCTCGACAATAAATTCCACTGCACAGCTTTGCTAATTTCGGATTAATTTATCCGGAAATCTAACAGTCACATTAAAAAAAACTTTCGGCATTCTTAAATTTAAGTTACAGAGATAAGAAAAAAAGGGATTTGTGGTCGTTCTGAAATTTTGAAAGCTGTATTTGCAGATATCCATCTTATCAAAATAATTTGCGTATCTTGATTTGATTCAAGTTATTTTTAAATGCAGCAGAGAAAGACACCGACAGAGATTAAATTGACTCGAGTGACTGAGCTGTCACAGTTTCAAGACATTCTCCAATTCTTTTTAATTAAAAGTTAAAGCAAGGAGGGAAAATATAAACCCATTTGACTTTTCATCATTTATTCTATTGAGACATAATTTAAAGAAGAACCTTTCGTTCAACCTAATTCTTTTTATTAATGAAATTCTATGCACACATTTTGATTTACAGCAACTATTTCGCTGTCAATGTAATCAGACTGACTTCTCTTCCAGAACACTAAAAGATAAGGATTTTAAATAATTGCTGAAATATCTGCAATTCAAAATGCTGAAATATAGATTAGTTGGAACTAACTCAATTGTTTGCCGATGAATTTCAGTTTTTTTTACATGTAATTAACCATACATGACATTGTTTTATATTTCTGATAAAGATACTGATTTTTAAATTCAAATTCTAAAAGTCAAGTATCAATATATACTGATATTTTAGATATAAATTATTGAATTTATCGCAAAATTTATTTTACAGTCCAATCGAGAGATAATAAAACAAAAAAATGTTTTGCAAGGCATAGAAATGTAAAAGGCATGATAAGCAACAGGCCTTTACCATGCACTTGATTTATGGAGGGTATTCTTTAGAGGTTCGAATTTGCCATCAGTCAAAAGCAGAATAAAAATATTTATAAGCTATAATCAGGTCCATTAATTAATAGATGCTTACAACACATCTCGATAAAAACAAATCAGATATAACAGATGCATTCTTCGAACATTTTTTTTGTTCAAAACCCACCTAATTAATTTATTAGTATCAGTTTAAGGCAGGCTTGGCAGGATATGTTATTATTTCGAAAAAAGAGATGAAAAAAATTTCTACTAAGCATCATTTCATTTATAAATCAAACGAAATTTGTTCTTAGAGGAAAATTAAAAATTGCAAGTTTCTCTAACACATAAAATGCTTGATTATTTCATGCAACATTAATCAAATGGGAAGGAATTTCGAAGAATTGTATAAATATTAATTTTCTAAATATTAGGATGCTTCGAAATTTGATTTCTATAAATATGAAAGGTCAGAATTCTTCAACTTTTAGCGTATGAATGCTGACGTAGCAATATACACAATACCAGTTCTGTGGTGAATCAAGCAACACTGGGATGTATACATCTATCCGAAAGCATAAGGATTGGCTTGCGTGCATTTAAGCATTCAAATGTTGGATGTAGTATTTTAGTTTTAACGCTCCGAGATACGTCGGCTCATTTCTGGATTGTTAGACTGTCTTTTCTTTTCATCTGGAGAGATGTCGATGTGTGTGTCTGGCACAATCCAGGGTAGTTAACAACAAAAAATTACACATAATTTTTAGTATTATTATTCGCCGTTAATGTTCTCAACGTCCTAAATTATTTGTGTATGTGTGATTGTATGATAAACGTGATATACGATATAATGGGCCGACATGTTCATGTCAGTAATTAACTTTCGATGTTTCCTGAATAAATTATTGGAAAGGACATTTTTTCTGGCACATTCGATCATTGTTGTAACTATATAGGGGAGGATTTTCTTTGAAAACCCTGAACAACTTCCAGAAGTGTACATTACAAATCATATTTTAGAAAATATTTTGACGGAACACAAACAAGCTAACAAAATTTCTCCTCACTCCGAATTGAAAAGAAATAAAACTACATAATTTGTAAAAAAAAATTATTATTGTATTTTATTTACATTTGTTTCAAAATTATTTCTCACACCAAATTTGTATAATTCATTCTTTGACTTCGGAGTGGGTCCAAGTTGCTCAAATAAGCTATAACAAGTGACTAGTCGTTTTTGAATTAAAAGAAATAATTTTCTGAAATAAATGGCAGTAAATTTGATTCCTAAAATATTCATTTTTAAATTTACCAATTACTATTTCAAATTGAAATCAAAACTAAGAAAATTAATTAAAATTTTGAAAAACCTATTTTTTTACATCGTTAAATGCAATTTTTTTTCTATTTCCAAATAATGTTTTTAAAAATAAATTATTTAAGATTCATTGTAAAAAAACTAAGCTAAATAATCTGAATATCTGTCATAGTACAGAGTAGAAATAATTCGAGGAGCAGTTAGGCAATAGTCACACTTTGTTCTTAATTTACAGAATAGAAAAAATTCAGGTTGAATCTTTTCGACACTTTTTATAATCAACTTGGCATCTTTTTCCAAACACTTCACAATTTTGTCTGCCACGAAATTAATTCATGGTGCACTAAAACCATTTACATGTACTAACACCATTTTCGCGCGAGGATTTTACATACGAAACATTAAAAGGGTATGTAAAATTAACCTTATTTAAATGTCCTATAATTATTTCACGTTCTCTGGCACTAAACATTTATGAAATTTACACTATTTTCCATACATTTTGTGTAAATTACATAAAAATAGATCAAATTCATTGAGATTAAACCTAGTTAGGAAATAATTCTTAATATATTATGATCTTACCACATACATAATGTTATGTATGCATGTTAAATATGGTATGATGCATGTTAAATAAGATGGCAATGTGATCTAGTATAACATACACGGATTCTGAGATTTGTTCAAAATTATCGTGGCAGTCAAAACGTTAAATATTCACAATCCATCCCATTCAGAACACTGTACATAATTAGTTTTTGCTTAAAATAATATGGAAAAATACATGAAAACAAGAAATAAAATTTTAAGCATTTGTGACAAAGAGCGCTTCTTATTTCTATTTCGTTTACTAATTTTTTTTTAATTCTATTCTTTTCTTTCTTTATTTGTATTTTTTTCTTTTTTTAAATTTTTTTTTAAATTTCTTTTTTCGCTTTAATTTTTTCTTTTTTTTTGCTTACCTTTTTTTTTCATTTTTTCTTTTTTTTTGCTTACCTTTTTTTTAATTTTTTCTTTTTTTTTCATTCTTTTTCTAAATTTTTTACATTTTTCCCCAATTTTTTTTTTTGCTTCCATGTCACATTTAAACACAAAAAGGTATTAAACAGTTATTTTTAAACTGGAAAAAATTCTACATAGCATTGCTTGTATTCTGGACATGCATCTACTTGTACATTTTTTTAATAAGATTACATACATTTTTTTAGCAATTTTTCAATCTGCATTTGCACACATTATCAATCCGATAGGCCTGCATGGACGCTTCATTGGGAAGAGTGAAAAATGGAATAACTTTTGATCAAATACATGTTAAATACGCCTAACTATATTTAAGCATATATATGATATTCAATTAAATATTGTGTGTTCAAAATACTTGAATCGAACACTTAGCAAGCCGAAACATCTGGTAATTCCTAAATTAAATCATTATTCCTCTTCATAGATTATAAAATATTTGAAATATATTTTTCACTAAAATCTGAATTCAAACAGAAATTCATTTTGTCCATGCAGTCTACCTGAGCAGATAAATTTCACTTCATTTTCGCATATATATTTATATTATGAAAGAGACCTGGATTCCAAATATACATTCTTAATATAGAAATTCAAAACCTTTAAATGCTATTTGATTGCCGTTTTTAATTACTTTTTCATTTAAGTCCATTAAAATCAAATCCATTAACGCAGACTTTGGCAGATATGATGCTTTGACAGTCTGCTAGGATTCAATCAAAAGACAGCGTACGGCATTTTAAAAAGTTAATAGTCTCGAAACAAGAATTTATCCAAATAAATATTTCATTGACCTAATTTCTGTGAAATGCTAAATTTTAATTTTAAATCAAAAGTATTTATATTATTTCTTATATAATCATTTTATATCTTAAATATATACAGAAATTTACGAAGATTGCAAATCAGTGATCGTTTTTCGCCATTATTTAAGCTTTGCATTTGACTACTAGCAAACAAATTAAAATTTAAAACTGCAACATCAAGATAATTTATAATTAAAAAGAAATACATAAAACAAGAGTAAGTCATGAAGTATATGAAATGAATTTGTCAGAAGAATTTACATCAAAAATATGTGTTTTCTGAAGACAGCACAATGAGAAGTTCCGGATGCATTCAAAAAGAGCTGCTTGCCTACCTGCTCGTGTGTCTGATACACTGGTGAGACAGAGTTGTTTTTTAATGGCAGAGAAAAGGAGCACCACCAACACATTCGAAATGAATTGCATCAGTTATTCCTGACGAAAATATGTTTCTCGACTAAGAAAATGCTTTTACAAGAAGATATTTTTTAGAAGCCCGGATGTACTGTTTCTGTTTGCTGTTGTACTTTCGACATGGCATCTGCGAAGAAGTCGAGAAACATAAGAGGCATATTTCTGCATTTGAACAGTCAATATCTTAATAGTATATTTCTTTTGACACCTTGATAGGATGATTAGTGGATTTAATAACGGAAATGTTTGAAGTCATAAGGTATGCAGACTCTTAGTAGAGCTGCAAATCATTCAGAAAGTCCCTGTAAAGCCTTCTCATGCTCAGCCTACTTTTAGTTATGCCTTTATGGATCAAAAAAATGTTGCCCATTCGTCAATTATTTTTGGAATTAACATCGTAAGGATCCAACCGCATGTCGTTATCAGATGGATCATAGTACAGTCACAACATTATAAATTTTGTGAAAGTGTCTTTTGAAAATTGCGTATTTTGCTTGCTCATAATTGTATACTACCACCGTATCAGTTATTAAACAGAAAGAAAGGCTGCAACCGGCAAAGAAGACAGAAGTGAGTTCTGGCAATACTGAGCTCTTATCCAACTGTCCATATTGAAACTGAAACAATTAGATGCGTCACTGCAAGGAAGAATAGCGGTCAAACTTCAGCTTTGCATTTGTGAAGATGTCATTAAAATGGCATCTTTCTGTACTCGAGCGGACAATCTCTCAGCTGTACACTTCTTCGTCATCTTGCTAAGATGCAAACATTTATTAAGTGAAAGTTTTAAGTCGTTAACAGTGTATATTCACACTAGAGATTGAGACCTTTACAAATTATTCTCAAGCTCAGTCAATTTTGAGACGTCCACTTGCTTAGTAAATGCTGCGCTTATGGCATTAGTCTTAATGTGGGTGCACTTTTCATGGAAACCACTGTATTCATTGCAGTAAGTACAGTGTCAACAGAAGAATGAAAGCATAGTCACTGCAGTTAGCATGGTGTTAACAGAAGAATCACAGCACAGTCATTGCATTTGAAGTTCATAGAAGATACCTTAGCAAATTGCATATTTTGCTTGCAGATGATTCCGATTTTCAGAACCACTGTCGCCGGAGCTGCACACTTATTAGGCACGAAGACAGATTGCAAAAGAAAGAAGCAAATGAAGATATAGAGCTCCTATCCACTGTCCGTATTGAAACAGATAGGCGTGCTATTGAATTGAAGAGCAGCGGTCAGGCTTTCATCACAGTTCTCGCTCCCTCAGTTCACAAATTTTTTGGAAAGAGTATTCTATCCAGGATATTCAGGTTTCTGCTACTAGCGATTCTTGGACTAGTTAATTTTTTTTTCACCAGTCAAAGTGATATTTTCTTTGATTGAAAGTAATCGCCAAGCAGCAAACAGGCCGTCAACAATGTTGCATCAGCTCTATGCTACTCTGTCATTAACAGTATCAGTATGCTAACATACGATTACACAAAATGTTCATTTCTATTGGTAAATTTGTTCAAATTTCCTATGTCCACCATAATTCAGCTTGAAAAGGTTTCTTTGGAAATTAAAAACAAGGCGGATCCTCGCCAGAGTGCAGTCAGTTAATTTTTCTTTCAGCTGTTCATCACAGTTTGTTTTTTCAGTCTTTCAAAATAGTTCACAGAATAGAACTATGGGCATGAGTATTCTATTCTGGATGCTCAAAAGTAGTTTTTTAAAATTATTATTGAAGATTCTTGATTAGCTCATTTGTTTTAACAGATCAATGCAACTTTTTCCATCGGTAGTAAATATATGAACAAAACTCGCCAGGCAACAGTTTGTTAATAAGTCCACCAACTCTTAGCTTCTTTGCCATTATCAGTATATTACCATACTGTTGAGCAAGGAGACTATATTTTTTTTATCGAAGATCCTTTTGACAATTAGCACTTGAGTAAGGATTTCTTTGGCTACCTGACACAAGGCAGCAAGCTTTCAGCTCCTCAAAAGAGTACAATCAGGGCATCCGATTTTTTTCATTCAGATTCAACAATTTGATATAGACATGCAAAATTCATGAATATTTATTCATTCATTTTGTTTTAATTCTACACTGCACACTTTTAAAAAAATTTCTGACCACAACAATCAAAAATTTTATTATCTTAAAGTTTAGTATTTACAACATAATAACATTGGTAAAGTTTTCCATTTTACTAAATTTCCTTCTCTTATCAACTTTGGTATTGTAATTTTTATTTTTATATAATTAAAAAATTTCTATTGTAAATTAAAAGCTGTCATAAGTTATGTATTAAACTATTCAGAATTCTCAAAAATGCTAAAATACACGAGATGCAGATAGAGATAATTGAGCAGTGTAGAATCAACTTGTATGTTGCAGTTTTCAAAATAGCAAAGACAGATAATTATCAAATACTAGAAATTTTAAATTTCTAGCGAAAAAGCATTTCAACGAATGTTGTTTTTAAACACTTCTATTCACAATTCGACTTCTTCCTCTTTTAGTTTTCAAACTTGTTTACCGTCATTATTTAATTTAATACGTCGATAACCTAATTTTATTACGACAAACAATATTAAATTGCAGGTATGTAAATTAAAAATAAAGTAAACAAATCAAAAAATTTAATAATTGGTAATTAATGAATAAAAATAGTTATAAAATTATGGCACAAAGTATTAAAATTTTGAAAAAAAATTGCAAAACTTCAAGCATTTTGGTAAACATATGTTTTAATGGAAATATTTCTAATGTATAATGCAAATTAAAAAATAAATGTTAAATATCTAAATTTAAAATCATCACGCGTTCATTTGCAAAGCTTTTCCCCCTTGTTTCAAAGAATTAAGAAAATCTGAAATTATTTTTTTAAAAAAGAAAAGCTTATTCCAATGGCGTAACAAAGCGAGATTTTTTAAATAAGAAATATTTGGTGTCCAAGTCTTTTTCTAGAAATAATAAATTTCATTTATATATATATTATATATATAGTCATTATAATGTAAAATATCTAATACTATAATACGAGGAATGGTTGTCAAGTCGAAAATCGCCTCAGAATTAATAAACTCCGGTAAACTTGAGGGTCTGGGGTTTTTGGCCACGAGGAATCGATTGGCGCCGGTTTTGAAGCGCTACGGTTGAGCAGTTCGGAGTTACAGATAGGATATTTTCAAACTTTATTAGTTCGCCATAATGGCTACTTAAATTTTCAAGTGGTAACGTGCTGCCATCTATAGCCAATATGCCATCTATATCAATATTCATATATATTTTTTTTCATTTCATGCAGACACGTGATGAAAATTGCATTTTTATATGTTTAATGCGCAATAATAATTTATTTTTTTAAATTTGAGTTTTTTTCAATCTGATGGCAACGTATTAATAAGAGAATTTTTTCCCTTTTACTCGTAACGCATGCTTGAAGCTTAAGTTTTAATTTTATCTTATACTATAATACGAGGAATGGTTGCCAAGTCGAAAATCGCCCCAGAATTAATAAACTCCGGTAAACTTGGGGGTCTAGGGTTTTTGGCCACGAGGAATCGATTGGCGCCAGTTTTGAAGCGCTACGGTTGAGCATTTCGGAGTTACAGATAGGATATTTTCAAACTTTATTAGTTTGCCATAATGGCTAATAGGTTTCATGCGGTAACGTGCTGCCATCTATAGCCAATATGCCATATATATCAATATGGCGAACTAATAAAGTTTGATTCCCACACGATTATTTTTAAATCACAAAATTAAGGTAAAACAAATATAAAAGAAAAAAATAAGGATAACTTTGATATTTTTACTAAATTTTCTTTTAAAAAAGTACGATTCTAATTCCACTGCTTTTTATTAAGGGAAATTTGTTAATGAAATTTTGAATTTAGCGCTCGTTCGTTAACTAAAAAGATTCGTTCTTTTTCATTCGTTCAAAATTCCAATTTCCAAATATTCAGATTTCCAAAAAAGCATTTAAGGAATTGATTTCAATTTCAAATCACCGTCAACAAAGTCCGACATTTCAACATTCATCAGATTTCAAGCCACATTTTCAACATGCAGAACGCACCTCTACATGAAATTCTTCAAGGAGCCGGAATTTTGGAACAACAAGCGATCAACTCAATTCTACCCGCAAATGGACAACTAGAAGATACCGTCATTGTCAGAATGCTTCTCCATTACGCCGAACAAGCTTACCCGACCGTCAAAGTTGCCGTACTTCACCCTGAATTTGTCGCACGCTTCTACGTTACAACAGCGGATGGCGCTTTTGAAGGACTGGCTTTTCTCAACGATATCAGCGACCAGAACAAGGCTTCCATCTATCTATACGGCGTTCAACAAGGATTCGACGTGCTACTCATTCCCATACACAAGAGAGCTCAAATGGATAGAGGCGAGCACTGGATGCTAGGAATTTACGAAGCAAGCTATGGAGAACGTCAACTATTAGTCTGCGATCCAGTCGACAACCCGCTGCCCATCGATGCTGTTTTGAGAAAAATACTGCGACACGTTTTGAATACCGTTGTTAGGAATGAAAAGCTGAAAGGATGCATCGTGAAACCTCGCAACGCTTACAACACCAAGATGACGCGTCTTCCTGTGGAGTTTACATCGTCTTTTATGCTCGACAATACCTCTCTCATCGACGCCTTTTCCTGGACAAGAATTTTCAAGAAGCGGATGAACAGAAGCAAATTTACGAATTCGTTGTGAACACTGACCAATTGAACATGTCGGGACCATCTGAAGCCGCATCTTTCACATCTTCGACCAATAGGCACGCTTTCAATATCCAAGACCCGATGATAACGCCGTTGCGCCCGACAAGAGCAGTCAAGCAGCGTAGCAAGGAACGAATCTCGGATATATTGATGGAACTTAATGCATCTCAACGAGAAAAATACAGCGATTATGCAAGACGCAGACGAAAAAACGAAACAATGAGGGGCCGCAACATTCGCCAAGAGGAACAACGCCGCCCTAATGCAAGACTCCGTAGAGCTGCGAAATCTCGGCCTGCGTCAACCTACAAAAATGCTGCAACTTCCGACGTGGAATACCAAAGTCTTGGTCCATTTAACGTCGCTTGCATCCACGATGGCGCTTTGCATTTCCCAGAAGAAAGAGTGAAGAACAAAATACACGTAGATTCATTTGGCGACTGCTGCTTACATGGAAGAATCAAACTACCAATGCCCGAATTTCCAAACGAATTAGCGCTTCTATTTGCACGACAACACCGCCTATCGGAAGAATTCCACAGAAGGATCCGCAACATCGACGCCTGCTTTGCACTTGCCTCATTCAAAGTCGGCGACGACAGAACCGTCAATCAACATGGAATCTACGCGTTTATCGCCGGCGGTCAAGTTCATCACAAGATCAACCTGGCAACGCGCCCGACTCAAGACCCGCAAGGTGGATTTGAACAGCCGAAGTTTGCCCAAATGTACTTCATGGACCCGGACGAGGCTACAGCTGCGCGATCTGAGCTCAACCGAGAGTTAAGCCAAGAACTATTGCAACTACTCGAGGAGATCATGCGCCTTAACAACCCGTTCGCCCAATCGTTTATGATGATGAGAGAAGTGATCGAAGAAACCAACCAACGCGCAATCGCAGCCGGAGTACAACCGCCCAATGTCCACCTCGTCTTTACAAACCGTGAAGGCGACGATCCTCGACGATTCAACGCACCAGTTGTAAACGAAATAGCCGCAGTCTTGACTCTCAACGCCAATCAAAGCATCCCAGAGAATGAAATGGTCATGCGAGAACGCGGGAAAAAAATCTCGCAACTAAGCAACATCGATGGTCGCGTCGAGCCTTTTACCTACCCGCTTTTCTACCCGAGAGGAACTTTTGGATTCTATGTTGGAATGCCGCTGCACACGCCTTATCCATCAAGAAATCATGTTACACGCGCAGAATTAGCCTGTTACCGACTCGCCTACCGTCCGAAATATGCCAAGCCACTCCCGATCCATTGCACAAATGCAGGAATAGATCAACGATTGGTCGAGTTTAATGCACTTCACTTTGGCGGACGCTTACTCCAGCAATACATGGTCGACACCTACATTCGCGTCGAAAGAGATCGCATACAGTGGATAAAGAGCCATCAGCGTGAAATTCAAGCCGAGAAATACGCCGGAGTTCACAACATGCTCAGAAGCTTGGCTGCGCAAAAAGATGCTGCAATTGGCGAAACAACCATCCTACCGTCCTCTTTTCCCGGATCAACGCGCTGGTACACCGAGAATTTCGAAGACTCCATGGCATTAGTGCGAAGATTTGGATCGCCCGAATTTTTTATCACCGTTACCTGCAATCCGCAGTGGCCAGAACTCCTGTCAGCGATACGCAATAAATTCAACGCCGCAATTCCGGATAGCCTGTTGGCTCTAACCCGTCCAGACATCGTTGCAAGAGTCGCACGTCTCAAATTCAGCCAAATCGTCGAAGACATCATGACGCATCAAATCTTTGGAAGAGCATCCGCGTACGTCTTCACCAGCGAGGTTTACCGCATATGCACCTATTAGTGATTATGTCGCCAGCGGACAAGATTCACAGCGCTGACCAACTTGACGATTTTATCTCGGCGGAAATTCCAGAAGATGATCCGGAACTCAAGGAACTGATCTCGAAATGGATGATCCATAACCCGTGTGGTGATATGAACCCAAGCGCTCCGTGCATGGTCAGCAAACATGGAAGAGACCAGTGCAGATAGGGATTTCCAATGGAACATCAAGACATGACATCGCTGGTGGACGATGAAAAGCCGAGGTATCGCCGACGCTACAATCCATTGATGGATCCAATGAACCCAGAATTCTCGCATGAGCAAGCCATCTACAGAAAAGACTGCAACGGCCAGCGCGTCACCACAGACAACCGCCACGTCGTCCCGTACAACGCCTACCTGCTCAAGAAGTATCAATGCCACATCAATGTCGAATTCGTCGGCAGCATCGGACCGGTGAAATACCTCTACAAGTACATCTACAAGGGCCATGATTGTGCTACGATAAAGGCCGTCGAAAACCAGCAGACGATCATCTACAACGAGCCGGAGAAGTACGTGGAAGCTCGCTATATCTCACCAGTTGAAGCATGTTGGCGCCTATTCAAGGATTTCGAGATCCAAGCGAAAAGCCACACCGTCGTTCGACTTGACATTTACCTACCCGGACAAGATGGCGTTAACTTGGACCAAACGCCAGTTGACCTTGCCGATATTGGACAGAAGGGATCGACCTTAAGGGCTTACTTCCGCCATAACACCGCGCTGAAAGAAGACGAAGCGAACGGAAAGGCAGTCACCTACCACTATTACCATGAAATGCCGGAGCACTACCGATGGATTGGCCAGACGAGCACTTGGCAGAAGAACGGGAATGCTTGCAGCAGAATTGGTAGCGTACATCCAGTCAACTTCGTTTCCCAGCCAGAACTTTTCTTTCTGCGCACGCTTTTGTTCCACGTCAAAGAACCAACGAACTTCAGAGACCTCTACATTGTCGACGGTGTCCAGCACGCAACCTACAAGCAATCCTGTCTAGCCAGAGGCCTCACATACGACGACCAAAAGTACGTAGAAGGACTCCGCGAATCTGCTTCATCGAAAATGCCAAGTGTTATGCGCATACTCTTCGCTCAAATCCTGATACTTGGTGCGCCAGAAAACCCGAAGAGATTATGGGAACTGTTTAAAGAGGACATCGTGGAAGATTTCATTCGAGAAGCAAGACACACTGGTGGTTCCATAGAAGAAGCGATAAAGCGTGCCTACCGAATCATCGCGCATAAACTGAACACCGAAGCTACCGAAGGCCGCAACTTCCGATACTGGGTGCAGACACATGGCATGGAAGACATCGACAACTATGAGCAAGATTTGGAACACTATATGATCGACGTCGACGAATCAACAGCAATCGGAGACCGCATGTACCAGCAACTCAACGCAAAGCAGCGTGAAATCGTCGACACCATAATCCAAGCACTTGAAGACCCGACTCCTGCTGCGAAATGCTTCTTCATAGATGGACCAGGAGGAACCGGGAAGACATTCGTCTACAGCACGCTGTATCGCATCGTTACCGGAAGGCTTAAGAAAGTGAAATGCATGGCTTACACCGGTATAGCAGCGATTCTTCTACCGAGTGGTCAAACAACGCACCGAACCTTTGGCTTGAAAGTCCCGCTTACATCCGACTCAAGATCATCCATCAAACCAGGATCATCGAAGGCGAATGCACTCAAAGAAGGAAGCCCACATGTGTCTGATGGACGAAGCTCCGATGATGTCAAAATACGGCATGCACAACATCGACGAACTCCTACGCGCGATTTGCAACAACATTCCGTTTGGAGGCAAAGTCATGGTGCTTGGTGGCGACTTCCGACAGTGCTGTCCAGTTCAACAATGTGCCAACAAAAGTGAAATACTCGACCTTTTGATCAAGAGAAGCCATCTGTGGCAACACTTCAAGATTTATTCGCTCGAAAAGAACATGCGCGTTGATCCCGAAGAAGAAGAATTCGCGAAATACCTGCTAAAGCTCGGCGACGGGGAACTCGAAGTGAATGAACTCGGCGAAATAGAAGTCCCAGAAGAAATTCGCTCTGGTGGTAACCTCATCGATGAAATCTTCGGACCATGCCTCAGAAGTGGGAACTACGAAGCAATGAAGAATCGCGCTATTCTTGCATCATTGAACGACGATAAGGACAAGATCAACGAGCATATTATCGCTATGCTTCCAGGCGAAGAGAAGACATACACAAGTTTCGACTCGGTAAAGGATCAACATGAAGGGGGAATTCAATTCGCGCCTGAATTCCTGAACTCGATCAACATCGCCGACTTACCTCCACACAATCTGAAGCTCAAGAAGAACTCCATCATCATGCTTCTCCGAAACTTGGACGTCTCTGAAGGAATGTGCAACGGAACACGATTGATTGTCACCGAACTTTGCAACAACATCATCAAGGCTAAGATCATCACCGGTGAACACGCAGGCCGACAAGTACACCTTCCAAGGATCACGCTCGACTCCAGCAAATCACAGCTTGGCGCAACTATGCAACGGCACAAATTCCCAGTTACTCCAGCATTCGCCATTACGATACACAAGTCACAAGGCCAAACATTCGAATTCGTCGGCGTGCTTCTCCTCACGACGGTCTTCGTGCACGGAATGCTCTACGTCGCGTTTTCAAGAGTCAAGCGTCAAAGTGCGTTGAAGGTCCTGCTGCCTCCTGAGAATCCAACCCACACCCGAAACGTCGTATGGAAGAAGTCCTGAACAAGAGAAACTCCCCAGCCGCACCTGCCTCTCCGACAAGAAACTACCTGGACAACATGGAAGACTTCGCAATCGATGCTTAATGTTTATTATGTTTATGCTGTTATAGGTTTATAATATGTTTCTTATGTATGTATATATGTTTGGTTTTTCTAAATAAATTTGTCAAAAATATTGAACTTCAACACACTTCAATCTTTACACTGCTCACTTTGTACCATTTCTTTAATTGTATAATTTTTTGTTATCAATTACATTTTATTTCCTATGACTTTTCAAACTTTACCTTTGTATAGAATAGTTCCCTTTCCAAACTCTAACTTTGTTTAGAATAGTTTACAATGGTGCACTTTGACCGGTTATCTTTTCACCAATGGTTTCACAAATTTTCTTATGGCATGTATTGTTTTGATAAATCACAATTGAAATTTTAAATATTCGAGTTAGCTTCGATACCTGTTTTCTCCGAGCGGAGCTCGGTCACCCGCTGCTATGAATAAAAGGAGATACATAATGATCATAATTTTATATACATCAACATACAAAAAGAAAATTAATTTTACAAGATATTTCTTTAAAAACACTTTTTAAAGAAATTTTGTAAAAATATTTAGTTGGAAAAAGATGCAGAATGTGTATAAACGAAGAATATGTTTTAAACCTGGAAGAAAGTTCTTGCAAATCTGAACTCTCATACATAAATTTAAGTACTAGAAATTACACACTAGTAAATATTAAAAAAAAAATGAACGAATGAGCAACCTGGACGCACATAGAAGAGATTGTATTTGCAAATACTGCAATTTCAAATCACCCACATTTCTTATTAGCCATTACATTAATTCAAATGCTAATTCTAGACATTTTCATATTTTAAATATTGCACACAAAAATATGGTCTATTTCATTTTGAGTGCCATTTCAATTGAAAACAATATCTTCGTATCTAATAAGTATTTCATGGAATCCATTATTTTCCAACTGAAAATAAAGGAATCCTTCTTTTTAGACAGGAATCATCAAATAGCGAGGATCTAAAGAAAATTCCCACTTCTTCACCATTTTATATTATAAAACAATCACTCGATACACCTTTTAGAATAGATTAATTTTTCAACTACAAAATTACGATTTTTTAAATTCATAGTAACATTTTAAACTTTTAATATACATTTTTAAATTTTGTTATGCTTATAATTTTCAATTACATTGTTTGAAGAATAACTTTTATAAGCATGAAATTTAAAACATAGAATGAAAACGCAATATGAGAGAAGTTCTGCATACAAAATGATTTTATTGATGAGATAATACTTTAGCTTATATTCTTATGAGGAGCTCAAAACAAAAATCAAGGTTCTCCTCAGTAATAATTTAAATTTGATCCTGAACTAAAAGAAATCAAGCTGAAAGTTGAAAGCTGAAAAAAAAAAAACAACTCTTAGCATATTTTAAGTCTGCCGAATTCACCACAAAATTGATAAACACTTCGCTAACGAGTTGATAAGAGAACCAGGACAGGTTCAAACCGTTTTATTAACCACTTGACATGCGAATTTACTTAATTAAATGACGAATTTAATAGCTTCCTCATTGGAATATTTACTATTATTTTAATTCCATTAATAATAATAAGTTTCAAGTGTTTTTCATTTTAAATTATTTAAAACTTTTCACTCAATTGTAGACTGAAAATTCAATCATTCGATGCGCGTCTCAGACACGTCATTGTATGCGAAGTGGTTAAAAAGGCAGTAAATAATTAGGAAATTTCAAAGCTAGTTCCAACATTTACATGCCTCGTTAGTAATAAAGATTTTCAGATTAATTACGAAACAAGATCTATCAAATTTAAAGTACCAACTAAACAGGTTTTTAAGAATAATTGAAAGTAAATTAAATCAGCCCCAAATGGATCCACCAAGCCCTCTAAGGAATTAATAACGATATAAAAACAACTGAAAAGAAATGATTTCCAATCAAAACAAATTTATAATGCTATTTGGCAATGCTTATTTAATTAAACATTTTAGCTTTAAAATTAACCCATAAAATGCATTTCGCTCTTTGTATTGTGTTCTGCCACACCTTCCAAAGAAATTTCAAAGAACTGCCAATTATTAAAAGAAAATCAATTTGCAAAGATTTGAATCATAACTTATATTTGTACAATTTATGTACCTACACAGTTTTCCGTTCATTAAATGCGAGAAGAATGCATCGTCGTCATAAGGAAATTTCAAATATTCTTAGTAAATACTAGCAAAGTATAGTGTATGTTTTTCTAAAAAAAGATATTTTTGTTATTGACTGAACACACTTCTGATAGCAGAAAATTCATTAGTGAATCCTTAACTCTACTCAAATTCATTTTATCAAATTTATCGAAAATTAGGAGATGTATTGCATTGCAGGAAAAGGAATGAAATTGACGCATGACAACTTTTTAAACCAAGAAGTGCTTACCACGCTTTTGAAAAACTGAAATTCCTCGCATACACCCAAAAAACATCGACACTTCTCTTTGATTTACAAACAATGAAATTCATTGATAAAATCTTTCAAAAACGTATCATTTGTTCAAAGTAAATTTCATTATATATACATTTTTTAATTAAAAAGTATTAATCCTTATTCACCATGATGGTAATATTTTTCTTTTTAATTTGGCGATAAGTAAAGGTATGTGGTAGGTAAACACGATTTTGCTTCCATATCAGTAACATCAGTGCATCAGGGTAGGAAAAACTGTTGACAAATAAAAAGAATTAATAAGTATTTTTTGCTTGATGAATATCACTTCCTCACAGAATGTGATCTTGATTTGAAATGTGTTCCAAACATTCATTAAATTTATATCCTCAGACCCTCTATCAAAGAAAATTATAATCAGTCGATCATATAATTAGGAATTTAATATAATTTATTACCTCCTTTTAAAATAAAGTGGAAATAAGGTATTTTCACACTCATTTTTTATTGGAAAAGTGAAGCGTTTTATGGCTTCTAAATAAACTTACTTCTCTTTAAAATAAATCAGTTTCTGAAATTTGTTTAAGTGTATGTAATATTTTTCAGTTTCAGCACGAATTTCGATGCAATGTTTTTTTAAAAATTTAATAATGGTGGGCAGTAGTTATATAATTGCAGATTTTCTTTGTCTGATTTTGAACTTTACATAAATGAGTGGAAAACAGTTTGAGGTGATATCTTGCAGGAACTAGCTCATTTAGCAACGCATTCATTACAGAGTTTTCCTTCTGCTCGAAACAGGAAAGAAATTCAAGCGAAAGAAAATTCAGGTCGAAAAGGGAAGGTTTCTTGTTTACATAGAAGAAAATCAATTTTTTTAATACGGTTATTTCGCAGAGTCTAAATCTTAAACACTGTGAATTTCCTAATGAAAACAAGTATGGGAGGGGAAGTTGAACCATAGCGGATTATACCAAACAAATAAAAAAAGATATATCATAATGAAGTAAAAATATTAGTAGTAATGTTTATAAAAACTAGCTTTCAATACTATGTAAATTTTTTTCCACCTAAGAAATTTCTCTGACCAAGCCTAACTTGCTTATTTACTGTGTTTGGTATTTTAGCTTCAAAGATTCCACATGCGCATTAAATGCCCACAAGCACTGACACTCAGGAAAGAATTTCATTTCATATTCAGGAATTTCAGGCGGTAGAATAAAATGTTCCTATATTAAAACTTAATATAATGACAAGTTTAATACAAAAATCATAAATTTAACGATTGTTCCTTAATGCGGACAGCTTACTTGTTTAATAAATGCTGCAGCAAAAGCATTATTATTTTATTTGCCATACGAAAGCAATCAATTCCCCGTCATCGACATAACTTCTTAACAGATCTGTAAAACACTCAACCAATTAAAAAAAATCACTTATTAAAACTGAAAATGTAAAATCTTCAACTGAAAACAGAGATATGCGTCATTATAACAATAGATTTTGGGGAAGGCAATTCACCCACTATTTTTGGTCATTTTCTTTTAATATCCTCGTGTATTTTAATGTCAATTGATTGCATTTATGTTTTTAGATGGTGTAATTACCTCATGTTTCAAATAGATATGATCACTTTGCACATTTCCTTGTAATCCACTGCTCGGTTAAGAAAAGCCTCGAATATTGATTTCAAGGTAAATTTACAGAAAAGGAACATGCCTCTAAAGTTCTTTCTTTGCATATATAAAAACATCGGAAGTTATGGTTGATCTGTTTTCAAACAAAATCATCACGTGTGAACAAAAAGCAGGAAATATGTTTGTGAAATTAGTTATTAGCAGTAAATTTCGCAATTTTAATTTTTTCGTGCTCGTAATATATCCATTTTTTTAACAACTGTTATGCATAGAATTTTTTAATAATTCTGATGAATATTTTTAAAAATAAATACTTTACAATCAAAAGACAGAATACTGATGAAGCCTGCAAATAAATAAGCCGCATAACGTGAGGAATAAGAGATTTTTAAAGCAGAATATGAAAACTGGAAGAAAATAATTATAAAACGAAACAAGATAGAAACGTGTCAATGAGACGATTGCCAATATCTTTTGCTGCCTATCGATCTTTTATTGGATACAAAAGTATAAAAAAAAACCCGTTCTCGATTCAACCTCACTGAAACAGGATTAAGATTGAAATTACAGTGTGAAGTGGGCATATGAATGAGGAACTTCACATAAATGAGTTTATATTCAAAAAGCCAGATGAATTATGTGAATTTGAAATTGAAATGCATCTGCAGTCAGAACAGTGAAATTTCTTTTAATATGACTTGAATTGCTCTTCTAAAGAAAACAAGGTTTTCCAAGATTTTTGGCAATTTAAATTCTAAAACTGCTAAAACACAGAGGGTTGGATTTTATTAGACTTTTTAAAGAAGTGCAATTATTTATTTCTATATTTCAATATTAATTTCTTTATAATGAAGATCAAATACAAGTTTAGTTTGCTGAAAAGTTTTAAATTGCATACCGAAAAACCGTTTCGCTAGAGATGGCTAAGTAGTCAAAAATTGAAATGATACACATGTTATTTCTTGAAAATGTTTCTCTCAAATTTCCAAGTTTTCTTGGATTTACCAAAATATAAAAGTGCATGTTCTTCCACTTTTCTATAGAAATTAATATCCAAGTATAAAGGAATATCTTAAGGCATTTTTATTCTATAGCCTAATTTAATTTAAATTAAACTTACGATTCTTTAACACTGAAAAAGGTCCTTGATTTAAAAATATCGCAATAAATTTTCCTTTAAACAAACTTAACTGCTTGTATCAGAGTTTTCAGTTTGCAAAAATATTGATTTTAATTCTCGCTGAATAAATTTTAATAATTTGAAAAACTAGCAGTATTGTTAGACGTAATATTATGTATAAGAAACTTTAAGCATCAGGCCTATGTGAAATACGATTCAGAAATTATTTATTGAGTGCTTTAATAAAGATTTTTCAATAACCTAACAAAAAATTTCTCTCAATGTGTGTTCAATTAAGAAAGGAAAAATAAAACTTTTTTTCAGCCATAATTTTTACTTGAATTTCACCTAACATTTTTTAATTTTCCACCGTTGCACAAATTCTCTATTAATATGATGAAACTGTTTTAAATTTGTAATTACCCTATTAAATTATATACTAAATATAGATTATTCACAGCATAAATTTAACCAAATAACTTGATTATATTTCGATCATTTGATTTTGTGGCAAAAACTAAACATGAAAAATATTTGGTAAATTGATATGAATGACTGTTGTTAATATATGGCTTAACAAAAAAACATCTGCATTTCTAAAAAGAACAAGTCCAGGGTTTTGCTCTTTATTTTAAATACCTAAAAGAAAAAATAGTTTGTTCAACCTGAAATGAACCATTATTCAGATGATTTTCAGTCTAACTCCTCGTCTGTAAAACATCTGCGCTCCCCTCTTTTTGCTTTTGTGTAATCTCAGCTGCAGTAAGCAATGAAGTCACGACTCACGTTTCACCTCCAGGATTTAAAAATATGTCTTACACAAGTGTCAACATTTGCTCAGAAAATGAGCATACAATTTTATTGACACAACCTTAACCTATTAACACAGCCCTAATCAGAATGTTGAAATTTTGATTAGCAATAAAACGAGGCATTTGCATTCTTATACTCCGGAACTTGCTTTATATGCGCCAAATATTTTCAACATGTGCGCATGAGCTTTATATACAGTAAAAAAAGCAGACTTTCAATATTTATTTTAATTTTTTATCTCCTTACATCAATATATTTTATTATTTGAGTGAAGTTCCTATAAATTTTCATATTAGAATGATATGAAAAGTAATGGGAGCACATCCGTGATGAACTTTTTAAATTTTAATTCTTTCTGAATTGCTGACAATATTTATGACTTTACTCCAAAACAATAAATGGGAGCTCGATTAATAAAATGGTGATTTTCCCAGTCTAAGGGCTATAAATAATCTAATTTCCAAAAATAAATTTATAAATTTGAATATTATAAAATCTTTACAGTATGAAATCAAAGTAATCGCACAATTGAATTAAATTGCATAAAATATTCGTACTTTTCTGGGTAGCAATAGATAAGAGCCAAGCGAGATTGTAATTGAGAAGTAACTACCTTCCTTTTATAAAAAATTTTAGTGATCGTGAAAGTAGAGACGATAGAAAAATTTTATTTCCTGTGAATGAAATGAATTCCAATTTTATAAAATTCACAATTTAAACAGGAACTCGAAATACAGCAAGGTCAAAGTTTTTGCCGATTCTCCAATCCTAGCCATGCTTTATTATGCCAGTGATTCCATGCTTTATTTTATTAGCTATTTAAGTACCTGGTTATTTCTTCGGTAGCTAAGCAATTTCTTCCGAGGAACAAATTTCATAGGATTTTAAAGGATTAAACAATTCTAATCGCAATAACAATAGTTAAGACCACCGGAAATTGCAACGTTATTGAAACAAGCGATAAATTTTAAGATATCCTTTTTATGTGAATGTTACTTTTCATTTGATTTTTTTTGTGTGGTTTCATATCTACAATAGTTTTACTTCCTCTGCTGTTTTGACTTCAGCTTATGAAGTGGTCTATTACATCGGACAGATAAACTGCTGCTATTCAGGTAGATATGATATTCTATGTGAATGGGTGTTCTGTATCTGTGACGGGTATTCCTTTTGAGTTGGTTAAATCAATAAAATTAACAATTCAGATTTTTATAGAGAAAAATAATGATTGCAATCCTTTTATTTTTTCAATAACTTAGATGTTTCGCAGTGTTCTATTTTACATACTTGATTTAAAATACAATGAATTTTACGTCGATAATTTTAGCTCAAATAGAACAACTTTCTTAAAAGGAAAAAAATTCTTAATGGTATATTATTGATAATGGTATATTATTCTGTTAGCATTTTATGCCTAGAAAAATGTATGCATTTTAATACTTTTAAAACAGTTTTTCCCGTGACTACTTTGCTTTCACAATTTATTGTTTGTCTCGAGTCACAGACAGATTCATTTCACCTCATGTCCATGCTAATTCACTTAATCACCTGGATTTTCATTGCCTTAGCCTCCATGCAAATTTTAATTGCTAATAAAATCGGAATTTTAATCCGTTTTCTGCCACGATTTATCATTAAGATTCTGACCTCTAATTCTATAAGAAATAACAAAGCGACTAACTGCAGTAGCGAAGGGGCTATACCTTCGGGGGGGGTATACCTATAAGGGGCTATACCTTATACAATTAGTACAAAAACCATACAATAGTTGCGAATTTGCGTACGAGTCAGGTGCTGCCAATGCGTCTAATATCATTCAGAATAAATTAATCATATCGCATATTCATCATTACAGCCATCATTTTTAAGATGGTTCTTCACTCAACAAATTTGGTATTGCAATAATTCTACCTTTGGAGGCAGCACATTTTCGTAATTTTTCTGTGTCTTCTGTTTTTATATTACATCCTGTTTTCGGAAGGAGCAAATGTTATTCTTTATGCGGTTCCTTCCGATTTGAGTGACAGCACATTTTTTTAATGACGCGACATATGTTTCATTAGATGGGTCTCTTTGGATCTCGGATGCTTTTTGTTTTTTCTTCTTGCCGGTTTGCAGTAGGTAATTATTTTTGTGTCCTTCGACAAGAAGTATAATTTATTTTTATCATCGCTGACTCGTTTTCGGTACCGCAGGTACGAGACTTGATAAACCAAGCTCAGAAGCTGATGTGTGACTTATCCTTAATTTGTGTGTGCTGCAAGAAAACATGGAATGTGCCCCGTAAATCCAAGCCAATCGAACTAAATATGCGTGGCATTATTATCGGCATAAAAACCTTTAGTGTTTAGAAAATTTTGATAGAAACGGTCGGAAAGGATATATAAGAACTGTCGCAACGTTTAGCAAGGATAAGCAAGTTCAAAATATTTCAACATTCTGAGTTAAGGCTGTAGTCCAAAAACCACTTCATCTTGTCATTACTGCCGCTGATTCAGGTCTCACTACTAACACTATTTGTTCGAACCACCTGTCTAAGACAGCTGGGTCATCTGTTTTCACTCTAGGTAACAGTATTCCCACCAAAAATTTCTACTTTCCAAATACTGCTGCTTGTGAACTTACCACCCCTCGTAAAACGATCTCAGGAATAAGTGAGTTAAACAACCAGTGATCTGATTGTCGAGAGTTGAGGTGTATGAAATGAAATATATCATTCGAATTCTCTTCATTGCCGTGCAGTATTGACTTTTCAAACCCCTCCCCGTATGTTGAAAAGCGATGCCTGAAAAGTTGCGGTTGCGTGCCCATGAGCGTGAGATTCCCGAAGTCGTTCCGAAGGACTGTCGTGAAGGTTGAATCCCTCGAAACCGCGCGATGTCACATTCAAGATGGAATGAAAGGTTAGAATCATGACAGTTGTGAGAAGGTTGTAGAATTTCTTAGCATTGAATATACAGAGTTAAGCAACCATGTTAAAAATAATTTATACATGTGTATACTTACAAATGAAATTTCGTACAAGCACATTGACACCATAACTACAGAAATTAACTCTTTGCATGCTAAAGGCCATTTCAAAGAAATCTCACATCTACAATGACAGTTATTTAAATTTGAAAAATATGTAAAATTTATTATATTCCAACATTTATTAATTTAGTATAATTGTGTTCGCAACACTGATCATTCCTACATTGACATTTCAACTTGTAAAAAATGAAATGATAACTAATTTACATCTAAATCTTTTTTTTTCAAACATGATAATGTTTTGAACCTGCAGAATACCTATAACATGGAGCCATGAATGTGCAATTATTGAATAGAATGTTCCCGGAAAGCCGACCGCTACACCTATACCTACCATATTTACCACACCACCATTACTGTGACAATTTTCAGCACCAAAAAAACTTTTTTAATGAGGACGCTAAGATTGAAATTTGATTTTTAGCTAAAAATGAAGTGAACTGATAACTTTTTTTCTTCTATAATTAAAGAGTATATCAGCGAACAAAACCCACTTTGATATCCGTTAAAAGTGTTCGTTTTATTATAATTCTCATGGTTTTAAATAACCTACAAGTAAAACGTTAAGAGGACTTTAAAATTCATCCTTGTATGTGTTGCGATAATTAAAAGTACATTTTTAACTAATGGAAATGAATCTCTCGCCCTCTATACAATCTACGAGTTTTTCATGTAGCACTTTGGAACATGGGAAAGACTGTCAAAGACCGATACTTGAGGATTGGGTTCTTCACACCAAGCAAGGAAAGTCAATTGCTTGGTACGGCGAACAACAGTTGCTGCATATCGATACTTGGCGTGAATGTACCAGATACCCAAGAAAATGCACAAGTACCAGATACCCTAGAAAATGCACATGTACCAGAAAATTAAATATGAATTTTAACGTTTTTTCTAATGATAAAAATCAAAATTCGACATAGAACTTTGACTGTAGCACATCAAACTTCATTTATATAATTCGTCCTCTTTTTGAGCATACCTGCAAAAGTACACTGAGAGGGTCAACTTCCTGGCAAGGTTTAGTTCCAAATATGATATGATTGAATACTTTAAATGCTGAAATTGTGAAAAAACTATATCGATTTAACTGTGGACGCTTTATGTGTCTGCTCCCTCTTAAGCGAAGCGCGAGTCTTGCTATGAATGGATTTCTTTAAAATTTGATGGAAGTTTCATGTTAAGACCATACCAAATTTCATTTGCCCATCTTAACGAATTTTTGAAATATGTTTAAAAGCAATACATATTTAAACCCCGGGTAAGAAAGTTTAGTGATTCAATTATTATTTCTGGTACTTGTGTCGAGTTCCGATTTTCACTATGCCAAAATGATATTTCACGCAAAAATAAAGCCAAAAGAACGCATTAAAGCCTATCCAGGCAAAAAAAGCACGAGGAATAAAACGTAGTGGGAATTATTAGAGAATTAAAATTTAGATAATATATGCGGTTTCTTAATTTATTTTTATTTGTTATCAATTATTAAACAGACTGAGCACAACCAATATTTTCACTTAATCGAGAAATATTTGTGAAATCTATTTGAGGGATTTGTACTGTATTTAGAAGAATGAAAAATGATTTAATGTATGGCACACCACTGATTTCGACTCTAAAAAAATAATAAAAAGCTTAAAAATACCAAACGAAGAACAATCTAATTCATTTCTGTCAAACGAACCAGAGGAACTAAAAATGAATTTTTAGAACTCCCGAGTTATAACTCAGTCTAATATGTGAATATTTTAATTCTAACTTTTTCAACTTTCTAATATAAATTTCGAACCGTAAAAGTTTTTTTTTCGGGATTTTATTTTTTTTAAGAAACAGTTACTTCTCAGATCGCTACTTTTATTCTCAGATCCCTACTATCGCTTTTAGTTATATTAAAATGAATCGATATTTTATGATATCCTACTTGAATTGCACAGAAACCCCATTTTAATGCCCTGAAATTGTAATAAATGTCAAATTAAATTCAGCGCAAAATTTTCTTAATTTTTCAATAGTCGATAACATAAAATTGGAATTTGAAAAGCTCTATAGTTGAATTGTAGCGCAGATTTTCAAAATATCACTTTTAATGCAAAGGATGAATAAATTTACATTTTAAAACGGTATTAAAATTTTAAATACTTGTTTCTATACATTTTTTATTTGATGAAAGTACTTCGAATTTTATATTACTTCGATATAATATAATTTTAAAACTCGATTATTGCAACATATTTTTAAATATTTGGTGATTAAATCCATAAAAACGCAGGTAATAAAATAAATAATTAAACATTTATGACTATACATAGAATGTAACAACTAGATGCGATCAAGCCAGACGAATCAAGCCTAAAAATTATAAGCTGCGATGTTTCACACTTGAGTAATTTTTTTTAAATCTTGCAAGGTGAACTTTTCTGAAATTTTAAGTTAGGAAAATGCAGTTATTAACGAAAACACAATTATTACTTAATATGCATAGATATTTAATGATTTTTAAAAAGTTTAAGTAATTCTCAACTATTTGGCCTATGTGGTCACTTCGCATTCGATTATTTAAAATGTGTTTACGGAAATTATCTGAAATGAAAACGAGCGAAAGATAAGCGTTGCATTTCAAAAAAAAGAATATTCCTACAAGTTCTTGTGAAATCAGCCTTCAGGATGCATAGAGTTCTTAATTGCATCATAACATTTGGATACAAAAATTAAAAAAAAAAGCATTTGAAATATAAATATAAAAATATTAAGTTGTAAATATACTTAATTATAAAAAAATCAGATTAATATATGTACTTTCCAATTAAGTGAATTTCATTAAAAGAAATACTTTCAATTCTTCATTTCGCCATTTTAATTTTTTCCATGCTCATTTTGTTCATTCACTAATCAACTGCAATGAAATTTTTACCGCTATTTTTTTCTTAAAATTATACAGATTACAAAAAGTAAAATCCTGGATATGTTGTAACATTTAAAACTCAACATTATAGAGCATAGCTTTTGTTACATAAAAGCGAAAAATAGTCAATACACAATTAATTCTCCAAACAAATTTTAAGCTAAAAACAAAATTCCCTAGATATTATAATATTTAAAATTAAACATTATAGAAAGTAGCTTTAATAACTTAAGTAAATAACCGACTGTCTAAAAATATACCGTTAATCTTACAAAGATAGAGTTTTGCCAAAGAAATATTAAACTTGAGGAAAAAAATTGATACATATTTAAAATTCCAGTGATGACGCATGCCGAAATTCAGCAAGCCAGCTTCCTTAAAAACCATAATCCTATTCAAAATAAGAGCTCTCACCCAAGGACAACTTGAAAAAAATAAGATTGAAAATAGTTCAGCTTTTTCTCAAAGTTGTATTCACACAACGACGGACAGACATGCTTGTAATTTGACTCCCTGAAATCCACAGTGTAAATTCCTCATTGTGTTCGAGTTACCGCATTTACATGCATGAAAATATATATACAGATAGGCAACCAGTAAATGGATGAAATGGTTCGAAATCTGATACGAATCTACAATTTAAATGCTAAAACTGCGTGCCAAATTTCATTCATCTTGGCGATGAAGTGACAGACCAGCAACCGACAATGCAAGAATAGAAAAGGCCATATCTTTCAATATGAAATTATTACATAAATTATTTAATTAAAAGAAACTATAAAAAGCTAATAGGATGGGTGGAACTTAACTTTCTCTCCTTGCACAATACTGTATCGTCTAGATGAGCTCTGGGCGACATGGTTTCCAGATGGGCGAGGGTAGAGAAACTCTCAACTCGGAAATCAAAGTGGATCTCAGCACTGCATTTTCAGAATCTGAAAGGCGAAAGAATCTGAATGACTTAGCTTTCACATTTTTTAAAAAATTCTAAAATTTACATTCAAAATCTAAACATTGTCAGACGTATTTGGATAACATAAATAATTTTAAAATTGGCCACAATAAGAACTTGACAGCCTTTTATTTTGAAATTTCATTTCTTTTTTTACACATTTCTTTTCTATTCAGTAAAATTAAAAAATCAAAACAACATTCACAAAACAAAATAACTGGAAATTCGGAAATTTTGAAAAAGTATTTTAGATGTTAATTCATCCCAATGAATTTTCAATCAAAAGATAAATCTTTCCGTTTAGAAATAATGAAAAATCTAAAATACATGCATACAGATAAGTAAAGGAAGGTTAACATATGATTAATCGATGAAAAAGCCAACCGAAATTATCTTTGTTTTTACCTTTTATTACAGAATATTTTAGTACCACCTGCCTATTGGCGTCCTAGAATGCTTTTTCAACTTATTAATTCTTGCAAAAAGGAACCCAAACTCATCCTGTACACAAAATTTTTTGTCTACGCAGTTAAACCAGCGTGTGGGGAAACCATAACTAGTACTTGAAAAGCAAAATTTTAAAATTAAGTATTTGAATTACTTGGAAAGTCGTATATAATTGTTTACCGAAATAAAAGAAAAGATGCAGACATGAACCGTATTAATATGACATCTAAGAATTAGGAGAAAAAAAATATACCCATCGATTCGTGAACATCGAAACGCAGAGCGTTTTCAATAAATGCCAGGCACCTAAATAAATTTTAGTATCGCAATATGTTTATTCGATTTCTCACAACCATGAAGGACTTTCGGTTCTATTTAATTGCAGTTAAAATTTAACGCTGGAGAAAATGAAGTTTCATTTAAATGAAGGTTAATGAAGGATTAATTTTTATAAACATTGAAGCTTTAATTTTAATCATGTTTTGAAGAATCAAGCTGAATATTTCGGAAAGAAAAATAGGTGATCCTGGATTATTGATCAATCCTTCCTTTTCCTAGATAAGATGAACTGTTTTGGAAAGAGAAACCTGAACTACAAGAAATAATAAGAATTTTTAAAAAATCGGTCGATAACCAGTGTGTTAGACGTAGTCGGATACTTTAAACAATACAAGTGCGGAAGTTTATTGATCGGATCCATTCTATAAGAACTTAAGGTGGGTTCAGACGAGGCTTATTATTGTCCGCAATAGAAGATCACGCCTACTTCCAGAAAATCACGTGACCACAATGGGACAATGGCAAATGATTGTCCCGTCGGGACAAACGTTGTCTCAAGTGTTCACTCGAAGACAATGCCGGGACAATAACAGAGAGGCAACGTTTGCGGACAATAATAAGCCTCGTCTGAACCCACCTTTAGGCACCAATAAATGGAGTAGGGAATGGGAATATGCTTCCAAGGAAGGTTCAACGAAACATAACAGGTGGGAAAATATGCGTGCCATTGAAGAGAAGTGGAATGCGAGCAGAACGTTCGCCGAAAATAACAGCAAAATCATTCTTCTCTAAAGTTATTTCATTTTATTTTCAAATTAATTAATGACAGAAAAGACATGGCTCTTGCCATTTTAATACATAACATATTAACAACTTATTTCTCATTTACTGATATAAGGCAGTAATAATTTAACTCAGAATATCTGACAAATAATTTGTACTTGGCATAAGTTCCATAGTTTAATTTAAAAATCAGTAGTACTTAATTCAATTCAGAGACGTCAGTTAGCCTAATGGCATTCTAAATGGTTGAGTGTAGTGCTAAAAGACATTTTATAAAAATCAGAAAAATCAAAATTTTACTGTTTATCATATTAAGATTGAATGTCAAATGTCACAACATTTTGTCCACGGTGATTTTCAAAAGAAAACTTTATACACCGATTTCTATCTAAAAATGTAATACTGAAAATGAAGCTATCTGAAAGCATGCTAATCAAATTTGGAATGGAAAATAATGGAAGAAATTCAAGATGAATTTAATACTTTATTAGAGAATATTCTATTATTTTTTAGATTCGAATGGTCAGAAAACAGTTCGAGTAGGCTTCACGTTACTTATGCATAGATCATTTAGAATTATTAGAATTTGCCATATCATAAAAAGTAATATAATTTAACAGATTTTATGTTTTAAAAAGAAAACTAAGTTTAGACTTTGAAATTAGATTCAAGCACAATAATTCTATAACTACAAAAATTACCATTTTCAAGTTATTCACAATCAGTATTTTTAAAAATAACTACAACATTAAAAGTAACGGTTGACATACCAGAGAGAGATTTCGATACAATAACATTTAGTTTTCGGTCATGGTGATGACAATTCCTCTCACATCAATTTACAAGTGCCATCCAATGAATTTACATTCAAATTAATTCAGAAATTTTCCGAAGTATTAAAAACAGCACATTCAAATCGGAGAACAGTTCAATAATCTAAGCAAGCATAATGTAGAAGTAATCAACTTTAAAACACAGAGTATAGTAACAAGCTGTTGCAGGTCCACGAATTGAGCTCGCAGGTGGAATTTTGTTTTTAGAAAACACAAGGTTGCCAGAAAACACACCGCTCGCTGTTCTGGGTTGCGACTTTAAAAAGTTACGATCTAAGAAAGAGAAAAACAAAGACGTTTTGAAACTGCATGAAGGAAATAATGAATATAAATAAGCATGCATTTAATTTCATACCAACAAGGAAAAAAATTCCTTTAAATGGATAACATACTGAAAATTTTTTGGTATAAGGTTCAATGCATGAAGATCACATTCTTATAATCTTAAGTTAGAATTTGGTATTTAAATATGGTCAATTTAGCTATTTGGGGTTTAGAAAATCCAAAAAATGTGTCTCTGTAGCAGTATTGTATTTCACGGTCACCAATATTCAACTTAATTTACAATGATTTTGTTAACCCCCTGGCTGCGTAGTTTTTAAAATCACTGTTTACATGCGTTGTTTGCAAATAAGTTCAAATAGTTTTCAAACGAAGTGGTCTGTAATCATAAAAATAAACATTAAACTACAATAAAAGCGGAATGCACTAGAAAAGGGACTGATTGGCGACCAGCGAAAATTGCGGGATAAGCAGTTGGAGAGTTGAATATGAATTAAATTAAGATAAAAATTAAAACCAGCAAACGAATTATTTTTAAAAGTTTGATTTCAAACTTTTAATCAAACGTTTTGGGAAAGCTGATGGAAAATTCTTACATATCTCCAATCCATGCATCTATTCTTTCATCATTCTAAACAATACATTTTATTTCATATATTCTCAATGAATTATGTTCCGGGTGATTTTTTGATTACAGAAAACAGTTCCAAATCCGAATTGCATTTTTTTATGAATCGTCGATGCTGTACTGCTAAGAGTGAAAAATTTTTAAAATAAATAAAACGTTTTTGTTTTAAAATAAGATATCTAACAGAAAAAAAAACATTCAAATTAATTAATATATGTTAATTACATATTTTATGCTGATTATACGTTTGTATTTTTTTGTTTTAGTTTATGGAGAAGGACTGAATGAAATTGCAGTCAATATTGTTTTTTCGGAAATTTCTTGCCAAATGTGGCAATCGTGATACACTACAGATGCTGAAATTAAAAGCGAGTGTTTGATTGGTTGACATGAAAGCGCATCTTTTTACCACAGATTAATTTACAACAGCACGAAATCGTGATCTTTTTACGTCTTTTAAAAAAAGAGCAATATGCAGCAAAATATTAATTTACGCAATTTATTTAATTTTCTTCACACTTTTATTATTTTTTTTTTAATTTAAATAGATTAAACTACGGATGTAAAATTTTAGTGTTTAAAAAACACTCCCAAAAAGCGGACATAATTGCGAGTCTCCATGGCCCTTAATTGCTTAAAATATCTCATTCTGTGTTATCTGCTACAAATAGCGAACAGTCCAAAGAGTGCACAATGATTTTATTTTCACAAGAAACACCATTAAAAATTATACGAAATATTTTAAAGTAGGAAAATCTCAGATATTTGAACTCTTGAAGGCCAAATATGAGATTAGATAGCTATGGAGGGTTAATTCTAATTAACAGTAGATGCCCTGAAATAATTCACTGAAATTTATCTATCTATACTTATAATAAAGCTCAGTGTGTGTGTGTGTGTGTGTGTGTGTGTGTGTGTGTGTGTGTGTGTGTGTGTTGGCGCTTTACAGGCCAGACCGTTGGACCTACAGCTACCAAATTTGGCACATGTATACCTTGGAGATCGGGAATGTGCACCTCGGAGCCCTTTTATCAAGGTTTTAATTTGAATTTGAATAAAAAACTAAGCAAAATTTCGACATTAATTTCCGAAAATATTATCGCACAAAGGTGATTTTTACATCAAATTAAAGATTAAAACATTAGTTTTCTAATAGTATCACGGTTTTAACACATAACTTAAGCTTCTATTTTTAATGAATCTTTAAAAATATCTTAACCATATTTTTCAACTATATATATCGGACAACACCATAAAAATTAATCTGCATGAGCAAGTTACGAGTGAAAGGGAAAATATTATCTTTTAATAATATGTTGCCATCAGATTAACAAAAAAACAAACTCAAATTCAAAAATAAATAATTATTGCAAATTAAACATATAAAAATGTTATTTTCAACAAGCGTCTGCATGAAATATTGCGAAGAATGACATAGGTTTTTCTAAAAAGCACATACAAAAGAAAAACTTTTGTGACTTTTACAACATTATTAAATCAGCTATATCTAATACAAACAGGGTTTAATTTATATTTTCAATTCAAGGTCCAACGGCTAATTTGTAAAACTTTAATAATAAAATGCATGTATAAAAAAGGGTCTAAATGAAGTAAATAACTACATAGTAACATGAGTCTATAAATGTTTTAAAAAATGTAGAATGCTTAGCTTTTAAATAGAAAGAGATAAACTTCAATCAACTCAGTTTTTAAAACTGACTGATTTATGAATATTGAAAGTTCATTAGTCAATAAAAAAAGGGCAATTTTAAAGCACTTCATCGACCATTCCAAAGATGATACCTCAGTAAACGTCCAGGATTTCTCAAGGCCGATTGGTACCAAGAATGAAAATATTCAACGTTCCAAACATTTCTAGTGGATCAAATTTGGTTGCAGAAGATAGAAACCTTCGTTTATTTATTTGAAAGTTGAGCTGTCAAAAATATTTCGTAGAATATGATTCTTTATAACTAAAAGGTGCATAAAATATAGACTTAATAATTTTTTAATTATGTTTATAGACCAAAATAAAATAAATTATTATCATTCGCATCATTTAAATCATTTTGAAAGTAAAACTAAAAACTGAATTTTATGATGAATATAAGTCATTTTTGTTGAATAATTCTAGAAACATTACATAAATTATTGTAATTATTCAGTAGTATACATTACGATTCTCTTTTACTTATATTTTTTCAAAAATGCGTGGTTTCTGTAAAGAAAATGTTTTTATATCCATTTGCAGTTTCATTATTTCCACTTTAATTTAAAGTTGAAATTTTGAGAGAGCTGACAGATTAGTAGAGAGGCATACAGT
Organism: Argiope trifasciata; assembly: GCA_026543055.1. NCBI lineage: Eukaryota > Metazoa > Arthropoda > Arachnida > Araneae > Araneidae > Argiope > Argiope trifasciata. The sequence goes on from JAPMOQ010061033.1 coordinate 113,000, forward strand.
ACATTACTGGCTGAAGGCCTTAATCAATGCATGAGTGAATTATATGACTATTAACATTTGAACTTAAAAAATTATTTTGATGAAGTAGCTATTAAAAGACGCATAAAGTATTTAACTGACAATGGCGTTACATAGTGGTAGGTAGGTAGGTAGGTAGTTGAGGTTTAATGGCACAAAAGCCAAACTTGGCCATACTGCGCCAATCAAAAGGTAAAAAATAAAAGATATTTTTTTTAAAAAAAAATTCATTTGTAAATGAATAGCACAGATGCCAGAAGACAAAAACTATGAAATGGATGTGCAAAAGTTTTTAGTATCTTGAAATTTAAATCTATGAGCCTTATTATTTTTATATAGTGACGTAAAAAACAAGAACTTAATTAACAATGCTTAACGCCTACAAGGTTAAAAAGAAACTAAATATACGTAAAAAACCCAATAGCTCTCAAGAATTTAAAAACATTTGGGTGGTTTTTCTCACCCACCAAGTCTTGTAGTGTTGAAGACGTGGTAAAACAACGAGAACGATAAGTATTAAAGCGTTACATAGTGTATTTAACTCATAATTTAACAGCAATAAGGTTAGCAAACCAGCTGGTCGCCAAAGGCGACTAATCTATACTTATAATAAAGCTCAATGTGTGTGTGCGTGTGTGTGTGTGTGTTGGCGCTCTACAGGCCAGACCATTGGACCTACAGCTACCAAATTTGGTACATGTATACCTTGTAGGTTGGGAATGTGCACCTCGGAGCCCTTTTTTCGAATTTTTAATTAGAATTTGAATTAATTAAAATTTAAGCGAAATTTTGGCGTTTTTCCGCTATAACTTCCGAAAATATGATCGCACAAACATGATTTTTACATTAATTTAAAGATAAAAAAATTAGCTTTCTTATGATGTCAGTGTTTTAATCTATAACTTAAGCTTCTATTTTTAACGAATTTTTAAAGAAATATTTTGACCGTGTTTTTTTGACCACGTGCCTGTATAAAATAAAAGAAAACAATGACGGAAGTTCAAATAATAAAAAAAACTATCATCGTAAATCAAGTCTAAAGAAATGATACTTTGAGCCCGTGACTGGATAAAATAAAAGAAACATAAAATGTGATATTTTCTAAAAAAATGAATGCAACGCAAAGGTTTCTATAATCGTTTGCTATATCTAAATTATTTATTCAACAAACCTTCTTTATTTATGGTAAACCTGATTGAATTTAGACAGTATATGCCTTGAAATTCGGACTTAATGGCATATTTCTATAGTCGTTTGCAATATCTGTATCATTAATTCAATACCTTTTTTACATTATAAAATGTGACAGTTTCTAAAAAAAAATAAATGCAAAGCCAAGATTTCTATAATCGTTTGCCACATCTAAATCATTTATTCATTTTTTTTTTCCTTTTTCGCTTTCTTTAAAAAAGCATATTTAATATGTTGGCAGAATCACGGAAAAAAACATTTTTAAATTCAGGCCAATCAATGCCCGGAATTACTTCAAGGCTAATGAATATGTGACTTAATTGAAAATTTTAGAACGCATTACTCATGGCGAACCAGCTGGTCACCAAAGGCGGCTAGTATGTAATAAAGAGAATCCATAGATTCAAATCACATTACTGTGTGTGTTGACAAAATAACATCAGTGAACCAGAGATCTGACCGCCTGATAGAGCAACTGATGAGGAATAAGTGCTCAATGAAATAGCGACTCATATGGAGAGAAATGTCCGAGTTGATTGTAACGCTGAAACTGACTAGGATTTGTGGGCTGAGGAAGAGGATTTGAATGTGATGAATTTCAAAACACAAATCCGAATAATTTGCTCTCTCGGATGATGAAACGGACTTCATGAATGAAGATTAAATAGAATTAAAAAAAAATGTAAGCGCTGAACTACAGTGTACATTTTTTTCTGTACAGTGTGGATTGACACAAAGAGTCTTGAAAAGGTGAACGGTTTATTCATGAGATACATATATTCAATACAAAAAAATGTCAAATATTGTTAAAAGGTTACTTTGAACTGCAAATTTATTAAATTTATTAATTAAATGGTTCCTTTTAGTACGGGCAAATAGTATATTTAATTCTTATAAGAATAGAAATTTGCATTCTGCATTTGTTAACATTTTAAATTACATAATATTTTTACTTATTCAAATTCAAAAATTCCATGCACAAATCGGCATTTGTGCGACAATTTTCCATGCAACTGAGGGTGCCAATGAAGGAAAGACAAACGAGTTAACATTGATTAAAAAAGAAAGGAATTTAGTTAATATTTTGCCCCATCTCTTATTCTGTTACGCTGCAACTGTCATTTTAAAAATGTTATTCAAAATGCACGTAAATTTTACATTTAATGACACGTTGCAATAAAAAAACAAAAGAAAATTCTTCCCAATAACGGCTGACACTTCCCGTTTACTATTCTGAGCACTATTCGGAGATTGCGCAGTAATATCTATTTACTTAATGTCGAAAACTTTTTCAGGCAGCTTTCTCTGAGTAGCAAACTACAGTACAGAATTTACGGCAAGCGGATTCTAGAATTATTAAAATTTAGCAGACTTGGGAGGAAAGACACCCAAGAAGTTATCTGATTTAATTCTTAATAATTTCTTAACGATTTAAAAAATCTTTTTTCATCACTTAACACAAATATAACACTAATTTTATTTTCTTTATAATTTGAATAATTCATCAATACAAAATATCTCGTGGTGCAAATAAAACGGAAGTTCGTACTATTTGTTAAAATCAGAATTAAAAACTTACTCGGTTAGAAATAGCTTGAAAAATTCAAGTATAACAGCAGATATATTTTTTATCAGTTATTACAGAAAAAATGGATCGCAATTAGAAATTATTCTAAAAATTAATTTAAAACAAAACAGAAAATAAATAGCGAAATACAAAAAATATTGAAAAGAATTGTGATTTTGAAGCATAATAATGGATAGACCTCAGAAAATAAATTTTCAATTCTTATAAGACCTTGCTGATTATTTTAATTTGCTATGTGAAAGCTCTATTCGATATTTGTTGAAATTTTTATAAGAGCAAATTCTCGATTGCCTACACGTTTTCGAATACCAATTTATAACCATTAACGTCCCCCCCCCAAATTGGAACCATAGTTTAATGAATGAATTAACGATGTTTTTCATGTTTTTATAATCGTTTTAAAATCGGCTTCATAGCTTTAAAAATTCTTACGTTCTCAAATCATAAAAAGATGAGTTTTTTAAGTTGATTTACTTCCAACATTTATTTTAAAAACTAAAATGGAGCTTTTGAAAAAATTCACGAACACATTATCTTGTTTTAAATAAATGAAATCTTCTATGGTTTAATTAAAAACAACTGATAAATTAAAAACAAAATGATAAACCAAATTAATGTACAATTTGAAAAAGCTAATAAATTAAATAATTCATAATTACAATTAAACACTAATATTCAATTCATAATTTAAAAAATTTACTGGTTGTCAACAATACATGGTAATTTTTCAGGTTGGTGCAAAAATATCACTAAATGATATTTTCTTTAATTTTTACTAAAACTTGAGTCTATAAAAAATGGCACTCGTTAATTTACGCATCAAATGCACAAATCGAAAGCATCGAAACAAGAATTTTGATTTGGTATATTTGCAAAATGTGAGTAACTAATTAACAATAAATTTTCTGTCATCCTGATTTCATATAAAAAGCATTCCAAAACTGAAAATACAATTTTATTCACTTTTAATTAATATTTAAAAGTCAAAATTATTGCGCAAATGGATTATAACAGAGAAAAAATCATTCATTTCATTTCAAAAATGCAAGGGACAAATCGCAGTAAATAAAGAAGCAAATTTCTTCGTCTGTCTATGAAACTACAAATCGAACTAATTAAAGATAATTAACTTACATCAGCGCCACGTGAAGGTAAATTTACCACTACAGAATATGGAATTTAAAAAATAAAACGTCAAGCAAACAATGTTATACGTTTCTATTTTACTAAAGAGTAACAAGCAGAATGTGACAAATTTCTGGAATTTCTTCCTAAATGTAAACATTTTCTCCTTTCCTCTCACCCCTATTTTGGCGAATTGAACCCTTCCTAAAGCATATGCAAAAAAAAAAGCGCTGTGGTTTTTAAAATCCGTTGGCAAACAATAATCGAATCATTCGGATGTATGACGTACAGTAAATCCAACGCGGAATCAGAAAGCAGTTCAAAACATAATAAATTAACATCATTATTCTTGATTGTTGCGGAAATTTGTGAGTGGAAAAAATTGCTAGGTAGTGATAGATTTAAAAAAAATTAAAATGTGGCGATTCATTCCCAGCTGCCTTCCAATCGCAATCTTTCAGGGCGACTTTTTTCCAGCTTAATTATTCACATCCGGTCAATATGGCGGAATTTCAATATTCTAACTTCGTTAAACAAGTAAATATGTATATCCATATTATTCGTTTATCATATTCAGTGTAAAAACTGCAATTTCTTCAATAATCTTTAATTTCCCTGAATTTGAAATTATACTATCTGATATCATAGAATAAAATTGATGAACAAAAAAATAAGCATAAAATGAAAAATACCTCTACATTTTAACCAAATATAAATAGGGTTACCATATTTGACTAGAGGTTTAACTTTTAAATGGATAAACATGAAAAAAAAGTGAGCCTGTGTTAGTTTATTTTAATCTGGTAAAAAAAAAATCAACAAATGCAAACCAATCAAATAAAATGTATGGAGCAGCTCTCATTCGAAATTTTTCGACAACATCCTTAATTGTTATATTAACATACAGTGGGTAAAAAAAAGTCTCCATACGCAGATATGAATGCAAATCAAAGTTTAAGTTGTCTCACAAAATTCATAATGATAAAAATGAAAACTTAAAAATGCGTTAAAACTAATATTATTTAATATTTATTCATATTAAAAGGATGAAAATACTGACAAAATTAAATAATAAATCTTAAAAACTCAAAAAAAGTCTCCGTAAGGTGCCCTAGCACACGAAAAAAGTTTACACAAATGCAAAATACATTTAACAAAAATGCATTTAATGATCAGTGGGCCCTCCTTTGGCCTTTATCACCTCTTTTAGACGTTGTGGCATTACCCTTACAAGTTTTTTTTAATGTTTCTGGTGAAATATTACACCAAATGCTACTAATGGCACTTTTGAGTTCAACTTTGTTTTTATGTCATATTTTTTAAGTTGTCGGCCGATTTCTTCCCACAAATGTTCGATGGGGTTTAAATCGGGTGACTGGGGAGGGCTATGAAGTTGTTGTTTAACATGGTAAAGGCACCACTCTTGGCAAATCTTAGAGATGTGTTTAGGATTGTTGTCCTGCTGAAAAGTAAATCCAGTTCCAAGAGATAGTTCCTCTGCGCTGGATAACACATTTTGTGTAAGAATGTCCAGATATCCATATCGATCCATATTTCCCTCGATGAATTGCAAATTTTCTACTCCAGAAGCACTCATACACCCACACATCATAACACCGCCAACACCGTGCTTCACATTTCCACCTAAATTCTTAGTTAGCATTTGTTCGTTTGGTTTTCTCCACACCATAACTTGGTCATCTGACCCATGAATGTTAAATTTTCATTCATCGCTAAAAAGAATGGATTCCCAAAAAAAGATAATGGCTTACTTACATGCTTCTTTGCAAACTCGAGGCGCTTTTTCCTGTAGCACAATCTTATATAAGGTTTCTTCCGGCCGCACGTCCATAATAACCGCTTTTTTTAATGACATTTCTCACGGTTTGAATTGAGACTTTAATGCTGTAACTAACCATTAAATCAGCTGCCAACTGTGGTGCACTAATTCAGGGATTTTCTTGAACTTGGCGTATGATGTTTCTTTTATGCACTCGATTTAATTTTGACGGCCTCCTGGATCGATCTCTATCCTCAAGTGATTGAAGTTTACGATATCTTTCAATGATATATTGCACAGTAGACTTCGAGTTTTTAGTCATTTCACTAATCCTTTTCATGGATAATCCATCTTTTCGTAATTTAATCTCTAATTCCCGAATAGCTCTGGGAACTTACTTTTTGAGACGATCAAGAACAAACTTGAACTCAACAACTGTCGATATGTTGCTTTCTTATCAGTGATTAACTTTCTAACGTCAAAGATTTATTGCTGGCCTGTTTTAAACACGTCAGAAAGAATTTGCATAACGCTTAAGGAAACTTTTTTTGAACTGCAATTTTCAATTTAACTTAGATATTGCAAGGAATATGCTTTTCTCCTTTTGTAAAAATGAAAATTTCTAAAAATCTCTTTCTATAGATTTACACTAAACAAATATAGACAGTATTTAAAGAAAAAATGCAATACTTTACAAATTATGCTCATTTATTCTTCAATTTTGTGACCGTAAGGAAACTTTTTTTATCCACTGTATATATCAGTGTCATATACAATATCAGTTAAAATAGAAAAATAAATATTAAAAAAATGAATAAAATGGAAAAATACAGCCTGACCACGTGTGAAATCTTGGAAACTAACAAGTGGATAACAAGAACCGAATGAAATTATCAAAATTTAAAATTTGAGACTTTTTTAACACCATTATCTATCTATATGAGTAAAAATAAGTGTTTATATGTCTCATGTGCTACCGTACCGCACATCCGATTCCGATAAAATTTCCGACACCATATTACTTGCAATTACGAGAAGGTTATAAGCACAATACAATCAGTTAAAGTATAAAAAATATTTTCGGATCTATTACCAAGGTTTAACCACCAAATAACTCGCTAAGGAGACCACAGATTCACTAAAGATGCTAAATTCAAGCTACACGCAATTATTGGGTAGCAATTGTATATAAATGCAATGCAAGTCTTTCTCTAAACGAATAGTTTTATAAAAGAGTTTGCGAGAAAGTTTTAGGGGAACCATTCCAGTAGGTTTGAAATTTTAACTAAACATTTAATAAAATGTAATGGGTTTTTTTTTTTGCAGTAACTTTAGAAAATATTATAATACAAATAACTTTGCACCATTTTAGTTTTTAAAAAATTATCTTTTCAACCATATTAAAGATTTAATAGCATAAATATATTTCCTATGTTTAATCCATTTTAAAAGAAAATATTTTAATCACATTTTCAAACATTAAACTTTGAGAATTGGGAACGAATATTAAACGAATCGCCAGTTTCTTTCATTACCATTCGGAAAGAACACCAAGCTTTACAATTCTAAAAGAATGCACAAAGATAAATATCTGCTTGTAGAATAAAATAATAAAAATAGAATAAATATCATTTATGCCTCTCCTTTGTATTTCCTTCCATTTCAATGAATGTATCCATTATGGAGAAGAAAATAAATATTATTTGTCTCAATTAAACAAGATAACTATTTCAAATTCCAAACGATATTCCCATGATCATTTCTATTGCGGCAGCAACGCGCATGACTGCCAACTATTGTTATGATAAAAAAAAAAGAGTACGGGTGCCGATTACGACAGCCAGAAATGACCATTTATCGCCGATTCGGTGGAGGCTGCGTTGGGCCAAACGAACATTTAAAATAATCTAATCCCTTTAGCTTATTTTATATTTTAAACTTGAATTTGTCTTTTTAATTATTACTTTTTTTTCTTTTTTAAACATAATTACAAAAATGGGTTCAAGTCCTTT
>JAPMOQ010061033.1:143337-164910 GCA_026543055.1 Argiope trifasciata
GCAGGTCCTCAGTTCGAGTCTCGAACGAGCAAAATGGATTTATTTTCATTTCTCTTATTTTATTTTTATTTAAATGATATTTCGAATAATGATTCTATGGTTACTCTTAAATATGTAACGCTTTAAAAAAATATATTTCCCACAAATTTCAGTAGTTTTTGTTTATTCTGAATCATTACGCTACCATTTTAACATGCTCTGAGTATCTCACCTTCTTCGGTTAAATTTGCAGTAAAAATTGATTTACTCATTCCCTTTGAGTTTTTGTCAAAGTGACAGCAAAGCACTCTCACAACGTGTTCTTGCAGGTGTAATTCTACTTTCATCTTGTGAGAAATAAATTTTTGAAAAATACAGTTACGCTATTTTTTTTAAAAATTCACTGAAAATAAAAATTTAATTTATAAGTTAATATATTGTTATAAATGAAAAAAGGTCATTTTTAAGAGGATTAAAAAAAAAACAGTTTTGTACTGTAATATCCTGTTAATAATCCCGGTGGTTTGAAAGTTTGGATATGGGGTGCCAGTTCAGGTGACGTCCTCGTCATTTTACCGCTGTTCAAAATGACGAGGTCCGTCCGAAAACAGCATTAGTCTAGCTTCTAAGTGGTAACTAAACTAAACTGCAGAAACCACCGACATAGATTGCAATGTCTGCTGCACTATCTTGGCAACAGCAGCGGATGTCGAGGGACGTCCACTTTTTGGACGTCAAAGAACCTGTAGCTTCAGGTGTCATTTTGTTCAGTGCAGTAGACGTCCTTTGCTATCTATTCATTTGCTATCTATCATGTAGCAATATTATCGCCACAATGGCACTTTCTGAATTCTTATAACACAGTACTAAGCCCTCTTAGGTTCAGCAGTGGCTACTATGAGGACTTTCTCAAGTACGGGCAACATTTCCATGCAAATAAGCTTCGACTACCATTACCTGCTGCAGTTGCTCCTTTTTATACAGTTTGTTGCTTTGCATAAACTTACTTGGAAAATACGGCACCGTCATCTGTTGGTCGCAAACAGAACTATCTTTGTTTCGTTGTCACACAATACCAGGCTTCTTTTACATCCATTTAGTGCAAACCGCATCTTTTATATCTTTATTCGTTTTCGAATTATTCATTTTTAAAGTTCCTCCTGACTTTTGGATCACCCTGCATTTAAAGGCTTTCTGACCATATTTCCGCAAGCAGAAATGTTTTCCTATCGTTAATTTTCATATTATGATTTTTTTGAAGTTTTCACGAATTTGTGGCCACTTTTCGTGTATGACTTTGCTCCGGCATGTTTGTTATTCTGTGTTCTTTCAGAGAGTAATGTGAATGTGCCCCCCTGCAAAAAGGGGTGGTGCAAGTGAATGTGAAGCATGAAGTAGCCATTTATTGGTTCTTTTTTTAGAAGTATGTAAACTACATAAATTGCTCTATTTTCATGTATATTTTTGTTGATTATTGTATGTGTTATTTTGGCCGTAGGTTTAACAGGATCTTAAATTTAGAAGATTTATTTAAAAAATATTGTTTTCCAGAAAAAATAATTTGTGCTTATTTAATTTTATTCCGCCATATCCCATTATCACATTTGTGCCGGCATCTTGGCACAGGGGTAGCGTGTCTTCCCCGTGATCTGGGCGTCCGAGTTCGGGTAAGGTGCTTTTTCTGAGGTCGATTTGTGAGTAGCGTGATTGTGCCCCCTGTAAAAAGGCGTTGTGGAAGCGAATGTAAAGCATGGAATCTAAGTCTTGCTCTTGGTCCTAGTTGGTTCTACTGAAAAAAAAGGGAGGCTCATTTCGGCTTGAATCGCTGACAGGAAGTGAGCGGGCTTGTAGAGGGCCATAGATAACAAAAACAACATTAAATCACATAATAGTCGTTTTATTAAAACTACAATACGTATTCTTCCACTGCAAATTCAACAGTGATACAAATATTTATTTCTTTTCCGGGTCCTTTCATCCGAATCAGGTAAACGTGCCTCTCTAAGGCCTCATCACACGGCAAAATATCGTCCGCACTTTTCGTCAGCAATTTTTCGTTTCTACCCTCTTCATTTTTTATGCGTCAATCGTTTCAATATGTTAAGAGTGAATTCATAAATATTTTCTCATCCATTTCATCTCTTATGTTGAGGCACAATTTCGTTATAATTGTTAGTGTCAAATTATATGCCACGTTTTAATCTTTTATGAATCAATCGGTCTGAACCGGTCAAGCAAGTTTTACGTCATCGTTCACTTTTTTTAAACAGCTTGAAAATGACGACAATAGTGACGAAAATATTGTCTGTAAAAGAAACTCAGCCAATCATGTGACGTTACTTTCATTGCCCGTTGCTGACGAAAAGTATGGACGATATTTCGCCGGGGAGGGGGGGGGGGGGAAGGCCTTAACGTAGCCGAATGCTGTCCTCCAGACAAAACGGTTTCTCGCCGTTTGTCCTCAGGTAGAATCTTGCTGGGGGCTGCTCTTTGGTCCTCTTCACGTGGTACCCCATCTCTGCCACCGTGGAGTTCTTCGGGGGACACTTCCCATCCTCGTACTCGCTGTAGCTGGGGCAGTGGATGGCCAAGAAACGGCACTTGTGGTTCTCGATGGACTCCAGGAAGTAAGCGTTGGCTCGCCCGTGGTCGCAGCCATTCTGTATCCATTCGGTCGTGACTGAAAAAGGGGAAAAGTCATTTTGGATTCCAAGTTTTCGTAACAAAAAAAAATTTGATACGAATTTACATATATATTTACTAAATGTAATATGAATTGCATTTTTAAACTTTATATTTGTATCCCTTTCCTTGCTTTCTTTCGTATCTCCTTCCTTCTGCCCGAATGAAATTTTTGGTATCACGGCGAGTACTCCCCCGAGCATTTCTAATACCCTTTTGCAGCTCCATTGATTAGGTAAGGGAAAGAGCTCGATTCGGGAGAACAGAAAAAACACTCAAAGAAGCAGTCTGAAATTTGCTGGATGAGAATGGTTTAACTACATTTGACTGTGTTATTCGACCGTAACTCGTAATAATGATTTTGCGCCAAGTACCTTAATGTTTGTCGTTGTTGTTTCCGATGTCACTCGTCCTTAACAAGCCCGCTGATCGCTGTCAGCGATTTTAAGCCGATATTAGGGCCCTTTGTTTTGCAGTAGTTCCACGACTCAGCTACTTCATGCATCTCATTCGCTTGCACAACCCTTTTTTGCAGGGGGGCGCATTCACACCACTCACAGATAGAGCACAGAAGAAAAACCATGCCCGAACCGGGACGCTAAGATCACAGGGAAGACAGGCTGCTCCTAAGCCAGGAAGCCGGTTCCATTGGTTTAAATTATGTATACACACTTGAAACTTCGATCAAAATATCGAATACTTTTTATTATTCCAAAATGTTCTTCGATCCTTTAGGTCTCAAACGATACCGAGATGTCGTTATTAGGAATATTTCTTGAATTATAAGGATTTTTCTCGAGGTAACTCAAAACTTTAGTTTAGGTTTTTTTAAACTCATATTATGAAGAATGATATTTTTCCACTTTGTTTCTTCATTCAAACAATCGTAACTCAACAAGAAATGAACCGAATACAATTATTTATATATCAAAATAATTTGTATGAAACAGTGGATGCTTCGTGTCTCCATCAAAGTTTTATTAATAGAAATGAATTTTGAATAGCTGTTTAAACGATAAATGACAAAATTGATGAAAAAATTGTTAAAAAAATAAACTATATATTTTTGTAACTTGAATGAGGCAGGCAACGTTGAGCTTAATATTAGGCACAATTTCCAACTAGAATGGTGTGTATGTACGAATTAAAATTTAAGATATCCTGTTTAAAAAAGTACGCTCATTAGCTCATTAAATATTAATTAATTATTTGATATTTAGTGTAATATGTTTTTTTTCTCACTGAAATGAGTTTAAACATATATTAATGACCTATTGCTAAAAATGAATTGGATTTTTAAAATTAAATTAAAAAAAAATCTTAGTGCACTTTAAAAAATATATATTTCTTTTGGACTTGTTAAAAGTAAAGAAAAGCTCTTTGTTCATTTCTGACGAAGTTCTGGCACAGGGGTAGCGTGTCTTCCCCGTGACCTGGGCGTCCCGGTTCGGGCAGGGTTGCTTTGAGTTGTATCTGTGAGATGTATGAGTGAGCCCCCCTGTAAAAAGGGGCTGTGCAAGCGAATGTATGTGTCACCTCCATTTGAGATAGATGTCAGACTTCCGTGGAAACACGGACACGACAACCTCATTGTCCACTTTTGTGCTCTGAACTGCGATATACTTTACTTTTAATATTGTTCGGATGTTTCTGATAGCATTAGAGTCAAACTCCTAATTCCACGGGTTGTTTTGAAATATTATTATGATATCTTCGTGCTATTGCACAGCAGTTGAATGTGGAGCTAGATGACAACATTTTTATCATACAGAGATTACCGTTTGTATAGATTTTCAAATTATAATCAAATCGAAGAGAATAACAACATTCAACAGTTCAAATTTTATAATTATAGATAATAAAGTTTAGAGGATGCACAGATATTCTTCTGTTTCCAATCGCATCTATAATAATGTCATAAATGTGAAAGTTTGGATGTTTGTTACTCAATCACGCCAGAATGGCTGACCGGAATGGGATGAAATTGAGCACAGAGATAGATTGTAGCCAGGAATAGAACATGGGTTACTTTTTATTCCGGTTCATGGAGTGGTTCGTTTTTTATTCATTAAAAACTAACTTTCGTGGTAAAAAGCCGAGACTAAAACCCGCCAAAGATGCGCAAGGATTCAGTTTTTTCCCCCAACAGTAATCCGGTTAAGGTTAGCAGAACTACCACCGATGTTTATCAAACGACTCTGTTTGTATTTTTTATGTTTGATGTATTTAAAACCAAATGCTGTGAATGAATCGATCTTTCTGAAGCAATTTTAAATGAAAAGAAAACAGAATAAAGGAAATAAAAAATTTCCAATCTACCTTGCACTACTCCAACTGACGTAAGAAAGTCAGACATGTGCGTTGTGCCAACTGGCGTTGAAAGTTTACTTGTGATTATTGACAACTTTGTTTTCATTTAAATGAAAAGTTTAAAAATAATGTGTATAATACTTTTGTAGCTATCTCCATCTCGATCCATTAATACAATGGATTTGACCAGACTTCATTTGCTGTCTTGTTTTATTTCGGATATACCATGTAAATAAATTGCTTTTAAGTTAGTTGTGTATTTTTGTTATTAAACTGTATTTATGTTATACCTTTTTCGTATCTGCTTATGCTTTTAAATGTATCGTTTTTAGGTTAGTTTTCATTTTTTATTTGTCATTATTTGATCATTTTTCGTACATATACATCAAAATTTCGAGTAATAGTTAGCGCGAATCATAGCTGGTTAAAAATATGTCTGGAACAATCAAAGTGAGGTGGATCTAATACTGTCCATACATTCAACGTTTAAATGTACATGTCTCAAACAGATCCACGAAAAAATCTAAAAAGTGAATTCATAAAGATTTGCTCATCGATTTAATCGGTTATCTTGAGGCACAATTTCGTTATGATTGTCAATGTCAAATTATATGAATTACGTTTTAATCTTTTATGAGTATGTCTTTAATTTTTTAAAAACATAATTATATAGAAATAAATATACATTTTGCAACGAATGGAGGTAAAAACATGTCTTTTACAATATAATGATTTAAAAAAAGATTATTGCGCAGTGTATATTCCATAATTTTCAAATATTTCGCCAAAAACTTTCAATTTCGCCAAATTATGCATTTGACGATGGAATTAATGAATGCTCACCAGATGGACATCAAGTGAACTGTTTAAATTTAGTTTTGAAATATATTAAAGATCTTGAGCAGAGAAAATGGAATAATACCATAAAAAAGAGCATGACGGGTGCAATTGCGTTTCACATAGAATCTAACATCTCTATAAATAAAAATGAATGTTTGTCTCTTATGCCTTCCTAAGCCGTTCATCCGATTGCTAAGAAACTGGGTCAGCTTATTGCTTACACCGACAAGATGCTTATAAGCTTAGTGCAATTATCAAAAATTTTTAAAAAATGTATTCGTATCTCAACCGCATTTATTTACCTAGGATTCATTTCCAAATAACTCGCCGAAGAGACAATATATTAAGTAGAAAAGCTAAATCCAAGTTAAAAGTTCATATTTTGTTGCTATAGTACGCAAATGTCATGCAAATCATTCTCAAAGGAAACAACTTCAGTGCAGATGATGCGAAAACGTTTTGGAAAGGCCATCCCTGGGGGGAGGGTTAAATTTTAATTATTTTTTAGCGTTTTTTTTTGTAGTAACCTCCAAAAATATTGTATTACAAATAATTTTGCATCATCTAAATTTTCAAAAATTTTCTTTTCATCCATATTAACGATTTTATTGTATAAATATTTTCTATGTTTAATCAATTTTAATCACCTTTCCTAAAATTAAACTTGAGCGTTCCGAGCGAATATATGAAACGAGCCACGAATTGCAATAAATAGCTTCTTTCATGACCATTCTGAATTAACACCATGATTTACATTTATAAAAGAATGCACAAATCTAATACATAAAAATGAATATTTGTTTGTTCGTATTTTATATACCAGCTTTCATCCTGTTTCTATAAAACATTGCCAAATGATTAATTGATTGCACTTAAAACTATTTTTTTCGGCGGTAGCAACGCGCTATTTAGCTAGTTTCTTATACATATAATAAGAAAGTACAGTAACAGTACAGAAAGTACAACATTTTTCTGCTTTATTTTATATTCGAATTTGTTAAATAACTTGAGAAGAGAAAATAGCATAATGTCACAAAAAAATGTGTATTGTTAACTGACATGAGCAATTGTGTTTCACATGTCTTTATAACTTTCTTAAACTTTTAGAGCAACATCAGTGCTTTTACAAGCGTTTTCGGTGACTTACTAATGGCATTTTTTTTTTAAAGCCAAACTATCATCATCATTGGTTTTTTTTAAATTGCACAGCAATTTAGTATTGAAAATAACAATTTTTACTCAACATAATACGTTTTTCCGCGAATTTACGATGCTCTTTTCATTGGTTGATTGGGAATTGCAATGTGACTCACAGTTTATTGCTGCTCCCACGGCGTTGTCCTTTTTCGACGAATACACACATCCCAATTGGCGCTGTCCTCCGTTTGGGTAAAAATCCATGTGCCCAATTGGAGCGCTGATTCCCAGCCCTGAAAAGAAATCATTGCATTTGCTGTTATGTCAGAAGTGAGAGAAAAAGTGGGTTCAAGTGAAGCAGAGTGTACCCCCTGTGGAGGGGGTGTTTGCTCGGAATAGAGCCCGGGACTTTTGGGTCTGAAAGCCAGTAACATAACCACAGGGCAAAAGAATGCTCATGTCCCTTTAGATGTTATCTGTCCTATTAAGATATCACCCCAGACTCCCCCTCCAGTGAGTCGACGAATGATAGGCGGTGTGGTTGAGTGGTGATGAATTGGTCTGTTGAGTGAGAGGTTGCTGTGTGTAGCTGTTGTGTCTAATGCGCCGTACCCATCTTTGTTTGGCGAGTGGAGAGCTTTTTAGTCACGCCAAGCGTTATGGCGAGCGTTAGTGAATTGTTGTGTCAAGTGAGTCTAACGACTTTGGTTGAGGGTAGATGGCGCCACATCAGTTGTATGAAGGTTGAAGGTTCATCACGTCCGAGTTCACCAATGTGGAAGGTGAAATGAGCTCTCGGAATAGAACGCGGGACCTTTCGATTAGAAAGCCAGTATCAAACCACAGGGCAAAAGCATGCTCATGTCCCATAGATGTTATCTGTCTTATTAAGATATCACCACACCCCCATCCCCAGACAAGTTTCTCGCCAATATGGCAACACGACAGAACGTTCTTCTAGCAACTCTCATTCTGTTTTGTTTACTACTTTTTACAATTGTTGAGTTGTACATGAACTACAACTATTTGATGAAAAATGTTAAATAAAAAATATCAATTAAGGATTTTAATTTTGTTCTTTAGTATAATTGAAAGTTTTTTTTACAATTAATAATAAATACAATTCTATTTTTTTAAATGTGAATGCGAATAGTAAATATTTATAGGATCTGAAAAAAAAAATTAGTTAGTTTGGAACAGTTTAATTCATAATAAATCTGTTACTGTTTGATATAAATAAAAAGTAAAAACACGAAATTCAGCATCAAATTAAAATATAAATAAATCAATAAATAGGCAACATTAAAGATATTTACTCATTTCATATTCTTTTAAGAATTGACGAAATATTTATTGGAGTCCTTGGAATAACTCATACACCTCAAAATTTGTTACCCAGTCCTCCGTAGCACTAGAGATATATTACATATAGCGTAATATCCACAAATTTTTGAAGAATCAATATTTCCAAAGAATTTTAATAAATTAAAACATAACTCAAAATTATTTAGCTGACATCTATTTCTAACTGAACATATCAGTGAAATTATTTAACCAAAATCCTGATATGATTTAGTTGATCCATCAAATGAACACTGTTCAAGGCAAAATGAGATTTCTAACCGGCAATTCTTCTAATCATAATTATACCGGCTCTTTTGGCGTCAAAAAAAAGCCCTCTCCTTCACCCCCAAAATGTAATAGAACACCTCATTTTTAATCCGACTGACCCTTTCTTTTAGGGTTACTAGAGTTTTTCTCGTGACAGTAGGTCAGTAGAAGACGCAGATTAAGTGAAAATCGTTCTGGCGTATCAACCGAATTCTTACCTCCCAAGATGTTCTCCGCCCCGTCCGTGTGAATGACATCCACGAAAAGAGCATCTGTCCGGTCGAGTCGGACTTCAGGTTCGGCATCTTGGAAATAGGGACCGGCCGGATCCAAGCCTATCGTAGAAAAAAGGATTCAATCACAAGGAGACCTGTATAAATTCCAGTTACAATTATTATATGTGTGCTAATTGGATAAATTTATCTATGGACCTTGTTCCCCTATCATATAATCTATTGATATATTATCCGTAGAAATATTAAATTGATTAAAAAATTAACCAATTTAGTTTTAGTTTAGTTATATTTGTAGTGGAAACTTTATAAGCCAGATAACATCCTCAAAACTGGGTGATGTTTAGTTTAGTTTAGTTATATTAACGTCCCGTTTTAAAGCAACACGAGGGCTATTTTGGGACATACCTCGTCATTTTGAGCTATGGTTAAATGACGAGGACCACACCTGAAGTGGCACCCCCTCTCCACACCACACCACACCAGCGTGAAGACGTTTGGCCTGACCGGTTTAACGTGCAAGAGACCCCCTCACACGACGGATCTTTGTTGGAATCGAGTCTCGAACCTGAAACCCTCCGGTTCCGAAGCCGAGACCTTACCACCAGGCCACCGCGGCCCCAAAACTGGGTGATCAATTTTAGTCTTATGGTCATGTTATCTGCCTTAGAACCATAAGGTCCCGAGTTCGAATCCTACCTATCGCCAATCGCAACATTGGTGATCTAGGGCGATAAAAATAAACAAATAAGTTTCTCGCCCGCACTCTGCGTTAATGACTTACTGTGAAAAAAAACTGAATTTTTAAAGTTAAAATTTAAAATAACTTCTAGTGTGTACATACACCTTGAGCAGCTCTCATTCCTTTGAGAGAACCGAAAGCACTCGAAATATTTAAGGATTTCACATAAGTGTGGCAACTTCTGAGGATGATTTCATTTTATTTTTCACTTTTACGTTTAGCTGTAGCCTAATTCCTATTAGTAATTAAATAAAAAGTTAAAATGAAGTTTTGAATCACCGAATCACCAGCTGATTTTCAAAACAGGATAGATGGTGAATCGCATCGAGGATGGAGAGCGTGAAAACAAAATCAGCTGTACTTTAATTTTAAAAAAACGACAACGTTTATTTACACGAAGACAGGACAGCACAATGCCGACAAAGACATGCATCCAAGATAAATACACAAGACAGCACGGTAGTCGACACATAAAATTCGGTAGTGACATCGCCCACTGCACACAAAGCGGGAAGAAAAGATTTAGCAGGAGAGGAAATCCTTGGTGTTCTCTCTACTATCTCTCTAGTCGGCTGAAACACTCCTCTGTAGACTCACTACTTGACACAACGAGTTACGAAAAAAGACACGACGACGACAGTATACAGCAATACAGCACTCCGACGTTACTTCGGTATTTTCTCCTGAATTTCGACTACTAATCACCGCCTTTTAATTCATAACTACTCACAGCTTGAGAGTGCCGGCCTTTTATAGTTCTCGGGAGGCGGGGCTAGAAGCTTTTGGGCCAATCAGTTTCAATCTGGATGTATCTCGGTTCTAAATGGCCCTATCGAAATTCTCGAAGTTTCGGATGTTATCCATGTTGTCGTCAAATTCATCGCCAAGTCGCCGAATGGTCGCCAAGCTCTGGGATCACTAACCCAACACTTGAGCACAGTCCATTACAGATGACTGTAAAACGTCCTTTCCTATGATGACGTTATTCGTATAGAGAAGCAAAATTACAAGTTCGTGGCAATACCACAAAGTAAAACTCATTAATAGGTCAATGTATTTAGTGCCATTATGAAAACCCGCTAACCAGAACCTTTCATTGATTGGATTTCGCAGATTTTTATCTCATATAACAATTCCTGACACAAGAGATAAGCCAACAATAGTCTGCCCTCCAGTTTCTAGATACACTGCAAAACAAAACTTTGATAGAATCTCACCAGTCAAAAGCTTGAACGATTCCAGTTTCATAGCTACTATGCAAGCATAATTTTAATCAGAATATTCCACCAGAACAGCTATTTCTAGTGTAATGCCTATAGTGGGCCACTCTAGCCTGGTTGGTAGAGCATCCGTCTCGGACCGTTCTGTCCTCGTCTCGGTCAAAGACCGCCGTGTTGGCCAACTAATGGTAGTTGGGGCACGTTCAATAAGTCCTCCAAGTTCCCATAACAAATGATACCCCTGGGGATACTGAATCAGGGATGAGTCGGTCTCTGATTTTGGATCTCAATTCTGACTTGCGGCTGGATGCATAAGTATATGAATGAGTTCGACCGCCCCCTAAGAAATGGCTGTGTCTTGTTTGTTGGAGCAAAGTCATCCTTTCTCCTGAACGATGATTGTTCACAACGAAAGGCGCACACCTCTGCCTTCATTCGAATGAACTCAACTCATTCGGGCCTGGTATGACCAAGTGGCATTAGCCCACCACCATGTTTACGGTGTACGAACATACTAGATTTTTTTTTTTAATTTTAACTTTAAAATTCTAGTTTTTCACAATAGGTTATTAATATATATTTGAACTCATTTCAGTGAGAAAAAAGCATATTACACTAAATACTAATTCATTAATATTTAATAAGCTAATTAAAATGTTTTTCGAAACGAGGTATCTTAAATTCTCATTCGTATAGATACACCAATCTGGTTGGAAATTGTGCCTAATATTAGGCTTCGTGTTGTCTGCCTCATTCAAATTATACAAATATGCAGTTTTTTTTAAATAATTTTTTCATCAACGGGGAATAGAAAAGGCGAGATTTTTTCTGTCATTTTGACTTTTAAATAGTTATTATAAATTTATTTCTATAAATGTAACTTTGAGGGAGACACAAAAGATCCACTGTTTCATACGGATTATTTTGATATATAAATAATTGTATTCGGTTCATTTTTTGTTGAGTTATGATTGTTTGAAGGAAGCAGCATGGTGGAAAAATACCATTCTTTATAAAACGACTTAAAAAAACCCAACTAGAGTTTTGAGAGAAAGTACCTCAAGAAAAATCCTTATAACTCGGAAATATTGACAACATGTCGGTATCGCTCGAAAGCTAAAGGATTAGAAAATATTTTGAAGCAATAAAATCTATTCGATATTTTGAATGATTTCCGAAGTTTGTGTACATACACCTGTAGTGGGAGCTCTATGAGCCAGATAACATCCTCAATACTGAGTGATCACTTTTAGTCTTGGGGTCATGTCATCTGCCTACCAACCATAAGGTCCCAAGTTCGACTCTACCTGTAGCCAATCGCAACATTGGTGACCTAGAAAGATGAAAATAAACAAAAAACGCAACCTTCGTTCAGCTGTTGTGGCGGAATCTACCCGAAAAAAATGAAAATAAAACGGCGATAAATAATCATCCAATAAATAAATAAAAAATGGTGATAAATATCAGCCAATAAAAAAATTGCGCTAAATAATCAGCCAGTAAATAAATAATAAAAAAGGCAATAAATAATCAGTCAATAGAATAAAAAATGGCGATAAACAATCAGCCAATGAAAAAATTTAAAAAAAATGAAGCTGATACATATTCAGCCAATAAAAAACATGAAGGTGATAAATAATCAGCCAATTAAAAACATGAAGCTGATAAATAATCAGCCAATAAAAAGCATGAAGCTGATAAATAATCAGCCAAAAAATGGGTAGGATGCATTAAAAAGATTTTACAGTCAATAAGATATCTACTAAACAACAACAAAAATATCGTTCGTGTCACCTCTCACTGGAGTGGGAGTATTGTAGTGGAAGCTCTATAAGCCAGATAACATCCTCACGATTCAGTGAGTCATGTGGTCTTGTCATCTGGCTACCATTCGTAAGGTCCCCAGTTCGATCCTAGCATTCGCCAGTAGCAATACACATTATATTGGTATTTAATTCTCTTCTAATTCTTATGGGAAGGACAGTTTATACATGCGATTTCTGGTAGCCTTCCTCTATCCACAACGCCCGGGAGTTTTTTCAAATAAGTAAGTTTCTCTGCCGCACCCTGTACATCGCTTCAGTGTAAAGTACAGGTTCCCAACGTGGACGATAACGCCCCCTTGTGGGCGTTTGAAGCGGTCAGGGGGCGGTAAAAGACCCAGAGAAAATGAAGGGGTGTTGATATAGCAAGAAGATTAACCAAATATCGTATATAATAACTTCAACGAACAATTTCAGAACACTTTAAACATGGACATACCAGACTGGGTTTTGGATCATTTTTCCAATGTCAACACAACAGGATCACCTCAGTTAGAAGAAGAACTAATAGAACTGACGACAAATGAGGATCTAAAAATTAAATTCAAGAATGGACACCAAGAATTTTGGCTGTAGAAGTCTATTTCGGAACTGCACGGTCGATTGTTCAACGCCTTCTGATAGCATTCCACTCTTCATATTTATCAGAACGTGGATTGAGTGCTGAGTCAACATTGCTAACGAAAAAGAGAAATCGGCTCCATATTACTGAATGCGGCGCCTTACGATTGTTTTTTAATGAAATAGAGCCTGATATTAAGAAGTTCCTTAAAATGCATTAAATTCAGCATCTCATTTGTTAAGTTACTTCTAATTAGTTAAGTTCTCTTTAAATTTTAATAAAAATACTTTTTAATGTAATTGAGTATGCGTTTTGATGGGTCTATGAAACTGTCTATTTATTTAGAGAGCAGTAGTTTATTATGATTAATTCGTATCATTGAAATCCCTGCCTGTCCTTATGACATGTAAGCTAAAATTTTTATTCTTCTTTTTTTAAATAAAAAAGAAATTCAATAGCGTTTTTATTTCGGCAATATTCTGTCTATTGGAGTTTTATTTAATTCTTGTTTTCACCACGCATTATGTACGCTCTTATTTATCTGGAGTGGGAGGGGGGGGGCGATATTGAAATATTCATTGGAAAAGGGGGGGCAGTTCGAAAAAGGTTGGGAACCTCAGGTGCAAAGCAAACTTTTGAAAACGGAATCATATCCTACCGGTTATTCTTCCCAATTTCGGAACTTCGGCTCCAGCATACCCTGCAGTGTGGGCACCCAAGCTGTGGCCAATGAGGTGGACGCTCTGAGGGGTGATTCCGGTCTCATTCTGGAACGAAAAAATGGAAACAGATTTAGAAAATGACTGCATTGCGAGAATCTTCACATTTTGTTTTCTTCACTGAGGCCGAAGATCGATTCGGATTTTGGATTTGCATTTCTGGCGCAAGATGCTCATATATAGAACATGCTGTGCCGAAACAGCGTGAAATTTCTTCATTGCGATAAAAATAGTTTAATATTGTAGAAAATGTAATTGACTGTGTTCCAACTAGTCAAATGGTAAAAAAGGAAGACAGTTATTAAAACTAGACTTTAAACTTCATGCTAAATCCCCACATCTTTAATGTATAAGAAAATGTTCTGATGATGCGTCTTACCCAATAAAAATACAAGTTAAATTTGTTGGATTTAAAATGTTTAAATCGAAGGTCAATAAAGTGGGTGCATTCTATTAAAATGTGACGAAATGTTAAAATAACTTCACAATTATCAAACATTGGGGGAGGCTCAGAAAAAAGCAAAAATCTATATGTGAGACCAATACGTAGTCGGGATAAAATGACATCATAACGTCTACTTAGTTTTGAAGCCGAAGATCGATAGAGAAAGGCAAAGATATAGAAAATGTAAATTAAAAGTTCATGCTTCTTGATCATAATCTATGCATCAATCAAACTTTAAGGCACTTGGCACAAAATCGTTGCTATGACTTACGGTCGAATGACGCAGTGAAATGAAAACAAACCATCCCCATTTAACAAAATTTCAGACGGCCTTTTTGAGCCTTCTTACAGTTCAATCGAATTCAGCTCTTCGCTTATCTAACTAATGGAGCTGCAAAATATTATTAGAAATGCTCTGGTGAGTGCCCGCCGTGTCAACAAAAATTGCATTTGGTCAGAATGAAGGAGATATGAGCTGGCATCTTGGCTTAAAGGTAGCGTGTCTTCTGGCATTCTGGGCATCCCGGTTTGGGCATGGTTGTAATTCTGTGTTCTGTCTGTGAGTAGTGTGAACCTGCCTCACTGTAGAAAGGGATTGTGCAAGCGAATGTGAAGCATGAAGTAGCCAAGTCCCACTCTTGGCTCCAGTTGGCGCTACTGAAAAAACAAAGGACGCTCATTTATTCTTAAAATCGCTGACAACGGGCATGTCAATGACAAGTGCCATTGAAAACAACACCAAACATTAAGGGGCTTGGTACAAAATCGGTATTATGACTTACTTCCGAAAGAAGTCAAATGTAAACAAACCTTCCTCATCCAGAAAATTTCAGACGGCTTTTTTGAGCGTTTTTACTGTTTTGTCGAATTGAGCTCTTCGATCATTTAATTAATGGAGCCGCAAAATGTTATTAGAAATGCTCTCGCCGTGTCAACAAAAATTGCTTTCGGTCAGAAGGAAGGAGAATGAAAGAAAGCAAGAAACGGACTTCAAATAATGTAGTTTAAAAGCGCAAAACTAGGATTCACCATTGCCTAATGAATAAACGTTATAACTTGACACTAGAAATTGCCTTTTGTGTCTTCTAAAGTAACGAACTCACGAAAATTATCTTTTCATTGACTTTAGATTCAAATCATTTTTAAGAAAATAATATCCGCTTCATTTCAGTATAATCGCTGACAGCGATCAGCGTCAATGACAAGTGCCATTGGAAACAACAACAAATAATCACGTGATGAACCAGAAATACAAAATATAAAGAAGGACCTACCATGAGTAGATGTATGAGCTTCGCCACCAATGCACCAACGACTCTCGTGTTGGCAACGGCCTGGGCGTACGGAAACCCGTTGTGTTCGGTCCAGTCCACGATAAAGACGTTGAAGCGGCCGATCCGTAAAAAGGCGTCTTTGATTTCCTAAGAGAATGGATATTGTTTAGTATAAATAATATCCATTTATTATTTATGCTATAATATTCCTTTACTTGTAGAAAGTAACAATTACAATAACATTCATTATAGTAAATGTTACAGTAATGAACCTCTACATGTAGACAGTATCTCTGCATGTAGACAATTGTCTCTACATATAGACAATAATAGTCTAATCTATTACATTTAGGCAATAACGTTCACAATAATATTCATTTATACGTGGACTAAATAAATGACATGCATTTTGTACGTTTTGCAAAGAATATTAAAGATGAGACTGACTTGCTGTAAATAATAGGCAATAACAACAAAACAATATTTTTAGTTCAGAAAACTGTATGTAACTGTTTAATTAAAAATACATTTTTTTTGTTTGAAAAAATCTTTGTTCATACATTATTACACAAACACACACACAGACTCTCTCTCTCTCTCACACACACACACACACTCACATACATACATACATACATACAAAGTTTTGAAGCTTTAAGATGAAAAAATCCCATCATTTTTCTAAATATTGACACATGAGTAATCTAATTGTCATGATTATTTCAAATCGGCTTAATCGGCTTCAAAATGCACCAGTTAATGAATTAAATTAATGAAAATAATTCGTAAAACTTCCTGGAACGAATAATTTGGAAATCAAGTTATGACTTAAATTTGCAATAAATCGCCAAATGTGGCACCCTTCTGCATTATATTCTAATAACCTTATTTTAATTCATTGTAATGATTCCTGAACCAACAATATTTTATCTTGTTTGGTTTATTTTTAAAAAAGTTTTGAGCGAATTAGGCAGTATTATTTCGAAGACATAGCAGACGATAGATAATTTAAAAGCTATACAGTGAAAGCCGACTCCAAAAAAAAAAACTTTTTTGAAAAAAAAGAGGGATAGATCCCAATATGTTGCTTACGCATTTTGAGGCTTCTACAATTTGTTGCCTTCACATTTTGAAGTTCTAAAAACCTGACGAGAACAATATCACTTTATCACATGATAAAATATAATTATTAAAACATTAAAATAATCAAAATGAGGTTAAAAACTGCAATACATAAATTGTAGGCTATGGGGCGCAAACTTGAAACGGCAAATCTAGAAGCTATTTTGAAACCTGATATTAAGTGAATACAAATGAAAAGATAAAACCAAACATAATGAAACATTTTAGCCATGCATCCATCAATGCAGATACGAATATTTCTTTCTTGCTTTTTTACCCTATGTTATCTCAAACGATAACGCCAGTTTAGATAAAAGATAGCTAAATTTCTCCCAATTCTGTTCTGGCTTGATTGAGTCACAAAAATCCCTCCATCCAAACTTTCACATTTATAATATTAGTATAGATGTGCACCATAGCCATATCTGGCTTTTCAACCAATAAATTCCAAATCCGATAGTATTATGAGTACAGAAGAAATATAATCTCTATCGAACCATTAGAGAGACATTTATAATTGTTAATTAATTAATTGATTAATTAATAGAGACCTTTATAATTGTTAATGCATTTAAGGTATCCGACTACGTTAAAAATACTGGTTATTGACCGCATTGGCGAACTATTTTTTTATTGTTATATCTTGTAGTTCAGACTTCCCTCTTTCCAAAACAGTTCATCTTTTCTAGGAAAAGGAAAGCCATCATCCAGGGTCACATGTTTTTTCGACTAAGATTTGTCTTTAATTTCCATTTTCTCAAAATTTTCATTTTCATAAAATTTAATACCGTTAACAGGATATCTCAAAAACTTATAGAAATATTTAAGTAAAAATTTTTAGTGTGTATTTTAAATAATATGGGTAATGAAATGAACCGAAAGTTTTATTATGGGTGAAATACTTTTTCTGTTATTTTATGTTTTTAGAAAAATGAAGATGTGAATTAATGGAAAAAATGCATATATGCGTATATTTTGCTTTGCTTCTCAAAATGTTCCTTAGATTTCGGTTCATTTCATTCATCGTTATATTCTGTAACTTGTGTACAAAGAAAAATAGGTTTGCTGCATTATAATTTTGAGTAGGATGTGAACCGTTTTGGTTTAATTTCTTTAAAATTAACTACAAACTTTTCCAATTTTTCAAAATATATTATAATTTCAAATGATTTTCTTGTATTTATATTATTCCGTATTACAGTTGACAATACGTCTAAAGACCACAATTTTAAACAGTTTTTAAACTATCCAATTTTTCAAAATTTCTCCTTCGAACGTAGTCGGATACCTTAATGCATCATTTTCTTCAAGGTCGCGATGAAATGCAGCTTTCATAACCCTATTTCATCGAGTACCATTTTCGAAATCGTTTTTATATCCCGCATTTCCATGAGGGGTATTGTTTGTCACTACACGGAGCTAGTGGGGGGGGGTTGCAACAGATTTGAGAAAGAGTACCATCCCATTGTTCTTATTAATCACCCCCCCCCCCCCTCCACGTACAGTATGAAAGGAACGCTACAGGTTCAATACTTCGTACATCTCACAAACGAAAATAAAAACAAACACATGAAGTAAAAAAAATGTCATCTGAAAACAGCAACACATTTATTTGTGCTTGCGTCAGATTTATTTCACCGCAGAAAATTTCATATTTATACAGGAACACAATGGAATGTGGATTCCTTTATCAACCTAGACCATAATATATCATCCCCAAGATAAGTTTTACATAAAAATACATCTTATTGTTTATTTTCTTTGCATAAGAGAAATAAAAGAATGCTTCATAAATTACAAACACCTCATTTTATTGTTAGAAAGATAAAATTTTTCTTCAGAAGAAAAGCAGATGAACACATTAAAAGTTTAGTAATAGAAAAATGAATTAAACTTATTTTAATTACTTATGTTGTTGCTACCAAGGCCACTTTACAAGCCTGGCAAACGACATGCCAGCGATTTAAACCTAAAAGTGTATCCCATGCTTTTCAGTAGCGCCAATTGGAGCCAAGAGTACGACTTAGATACTTCATGCTTCACATTCGCTTGCACAAGCCCTTCTTATAAGGGGGCACATCCACGCTACTCGCAGATAGAACACAAAACAACAACCATGTCTGAATCGGGACTCGAACTTCATACATACTTTAAAAAAAGGAATCAATAAATGGCTACTTCATGCTTCATATTCACTTGCACCATCCCTTTTTACAGGGGGGGGCACATTCACATTACTCACGGATAGAACACAGAATAAAAACCATGCCCGAGCAAAGGTATACGCCAAAGGTGGCCACACATTCGTGAAAACTTCAAAAACAATCATAATATGAATATCGTATATCATAGAAAATCCTAATAGAAAGCAGAACAACAGCCCTGCCCGACCCGGGACGCCCAGAGCAGTTGGAAGACACGCTACCGCTAAGCCAGGACGCCGCCATTCATTACTTATAGTATGTGAGCATGAAATGTCTGTGCTTTAAATTTCGAGAATTTCAAACTCTTATCATTAGATATAAATCTTTGGCACTTATTTTTGAATACTTAAAATTCACGCATTGTAATATTTCATTTTTGCTCCAAGTGTTTTTTCCCGTTGATTCTGTTACTTTATGTCAAGTACTTTACGTTGATCCTTTTCACTATTTTTAAATGCAATACAACATTCAATACAATATACAATTTTAAAATGTAATATTACCTTCCTGTCTTAAGGCATCTTTTACATTAACAGTCTGTTGGGCGAAAATTAAATACGATGAGCAATTCATATGCAATCAATAATAAATACAGACTACAAAATTTGAATCCACATTCACTGACTTATTATTGCAACTCTGATATACACAAACCCTACTCTTTGCACATTTATAGAGTTTTCAGTCTGGAAATCACTGATTCTATTGCATTTTGACAGAAAAATATTCTATTGCATTTTTACATCGCAAATTTCATGCAAATATAGCGACTATGGAAATTTTTAATTAAAAAATATTAACAATTATCTTTCTTTCAAATTATGACCATCTTTATCCTTTCCGTCCTGATGTCTTTAATAGCCGGATGCTCCACAAGCGCATTTCTGGAGATCAAACTCAGGGCACACAAACACATGAAGCGGAAAACTGAAATGGGAAAACAACCCACATTGAAGACGTATGCGTAAAGACGGAAGACGAATTTTCGACGTATTGTTAACAGACGTCATCCATTCCATCCTAAAAATGAGTCGTCACCATTTGTTCATCATTAATCTAACTTCATTGTCATCCATTAAATTCTAAAATACACCGATGGAAAAAAAATCCCAACACTAGGAAGGAGCTGTGCTAGATAAACGAAATTTGGTAGGCGTGTTTATACATCTGAAAGGTGACGTCTATTTAAATTTCGAGGTACGCGCGTAAGTGTGGCGCTAGTAGTGACACTATGAACATGCAAATGAGGTCTGCTTTAAATAAGCGCTGAAAGGTTCGTGATCGTTGTTTACAGTTGAGATTTGACGTAGTGCGTTAATGTTAGTCAAGGATGCCTCTGAGAAGACGAAGAAGCTGTATAATACAATACTGTATTATAACAGCTGTATAATACAAAATAATTATAGCTGTATAATACAAAACTGTACAATAATTTTTTTCTTGGTGTTGGGATTTTTTTTCCATCAGTGTATCATCTGCACTCGTTATTGCTTGGCCATCACGACACCCCATATATATATATACACTGAAGTGACAAATGTCATGGGATAGCAATATGCAAATATACAAATGGCAGTAGTATCGCAGCGAAAAAGTATAAATGCGCAGTTCGTTTTCCAGAGCTTTCATTTGTGTTCAAGTTATTCATGTGAACAGGTTTTTCGTGATTTATGGCGGCACGACGAGAATTAACAGACTTTGAACGTGGAATGTTAGTTGGAGCTAGACGCATGGGTCATTCCATTGCGGATATCGTTAGTGAATTCAGCATTCCGAGATCCACAGTATCAAGAGTGTGCCGAGAGTATGAAATTTCAGGCATCACATCCCATCATGGACAGCGCAGTGGGCGACCACCTGCACTTAACGACCGAGACCGCCGACGTCTGTGTAGAATGGTCAATGTTAATAGACACGCAACACTTCGTCAATTAACTGCAGGAATCAATGTGGGACGTACGAGGGACGTGTCCGATAGGAAATTTGTCTTAATTCGGCTATGACAGCAGAAGACCGACTCGAGTGCCTTTACTGACAGCACGACATCGCCTGCAGCGACTCTCCTGGGCCCGTGAGCATATCGACTGGTTCCTAGACCAGTGGAAAACCGTGGCGTGGTCAGATGAGTCATGATTTCAGTTGTTACGAGCTGATGGTAGAGTTCGAGTGTGGCGCAGACCCCACAAAGCCATGGACCCAAACTGTCAGCAAGGCACTGTTCAAGCTGGTGGTGGCTGCATAATGGTGTGGGCTGTTTTTACATGGCATGGACTCGGTCCTCTGGTGCAACTGAACCGATCATTGACTGGAAACGGTTATGTTCAGCTGCTTGCAGATCACTTGCAGCCATTCATGGACTTCACGTACCCACACAACGATGGGATTTTTATGGATGACAATGCGCCATGTCACCGGGCCAGAACTGTTCGCGATTGGTTTGAAGAACATTCCGGACAATTCCAGCGCAAGATTTGGCCACCTAGATTGCCCGATATGAATCCCATCGAGCATTTATGGGACATCATCGAAAGGTCCGTTCGTGCCCAAACTCCTGCACCATCCACACTTTCACAATTATGGACGTCTATACAGACAGCATGGCTCAATATTCCTGCAGAGGACTTCCAACGACTTGTGGACTCCATGACACGTCGAGTTGTTGCACTTCGC
>JAPMOQ010061033.1:165010-179550 GCA_026543055.1 Argiope trifasciata
ATGGCTATTATACATCATGATATCAGTGTATTATTGGTGTTTTGTGAAAATTTGTACCTAAAGACGTCTTTGTTGAGCACTGAATCCTCAGATGAGGAGTATTTATGTCCATAATACATTTTAACGAATGTTTTACAAAATAACTGGATATCCTCATGGTGGTTTGAGTATATCTTGGTGTAAATTCAGTTAAAGCATTTGCTGAGCTCGAAAGAGATAGATAAAAATGAATCTAAGCAGTATTCACTTCCAAATGAAAAAATTACCAGAATTTTTTTTGATTTAAAAACGAAAATTATTAAAAGATGTGGAGGAAAAAGGTGCAAGATATAAATATGGTAAATTTTAAGTTTGTATGCCCATCATTTATTATTAAAACAAGTTACGGTATACTTGAAATGCATTTTTCTCAAAACTGATTTTTGCTCATTTCTTGCTTTCTTCAAATCAAATAACTCAAAATATAATTGTCATATACCTATGAAATGGGGTGAACTTTGTCTCCATACTATTTTCTAGGGATTGAACAAAAAGAATTTAGATATATGAAATAGTGTTTAATTTGCAGCCTATTGTTTGAATAATAATGTCATAAATTTACTAAAAATGTCATGATATATTGGTGACTGGTTTTTTCTAATTTGACTCGTTTTAAAATTTTTATTTATGATTAGAACCCTACGATTTTAGTTCATCCCCTAGTGAAAACTATGTAGTTTATTTTGGTATAAGTTTTGTTGGAATGAAAATAACAATTTTTGAAGTAGCTTATTTAAAATTTTATAAGAATTTGCTTAAATTTATGCTATTAAATGTCAATTTTCAAAAAAGTTTTAAAGGATATTTCAAATATTGACATCCTATTGCCAATTCTGAATAGTCTTAAATCCAGAAATAGGGTTCAAATATGTACACACCATATGTGTTTTCTGAAAAAGTGCTTCTAATGTGTTCGGATACCTTAAGGTGATTATTTGTGCACTCCTCATTTATAACCCTCGCTGATTGTTGATTATTCATGCATTCCTCATTGTAAGTTGATTATTCATGCACTCCTCGTTAACAATCCTTGCACTTAAGGGGATTATTCATGTATTCCTCATTTATAATCCTCGCTGATTGTTAATTATTCATGCCTTCATCATTGTAAGTTGATTATTCATGCACTCCTCGTTTACAATTCTTGCATTTAGGTCGATTATTCATGCACTCATCGTTTATAATCCTCGTTGATTATTGATTATTCATGCATTCCTCATTGTAAATTGATTATTCATGCACTCCCCGTTTACATTACGTTATTCGTATTCGGATACCTTAAACTTAATTCTACTTGCACAGAATAAAATGAATCATACGTACGAATCTGACGTCGTCGTAATCGAGATCCGACAGGAATCCATGGATCAAGAACTTGGTCTCCAGTCCGGGATCAAATGTGGAATTTTTCAGAGATTCCAAGCTGACCTCCTGTTCGTAGGGCTCGTCTGGATTCGAAGGGGTGAAGAGATGGAATTTCACTTTCGGATTTCCGGTGGGGGGCAGGCTGATGGGGCGGTTCACAAGGTGGTGGAAAGGGGGTCCCGTGTAGAAACAACCTAGGTCTTCGACGCACTTGTTGACGTACAGCACTGGAAATGATCGAAATATTTCTTTACTGCATGGCACAGACACAATATTTATCCATCTATAGATAGCATTGCATTTCCGATCGACATTATATATTGGGTTGGGGAGTAAGTTCATAGCGTTTTTATATTTTCTTAGTTTTACAACGAGTGTTTCGCTGTTTTACGAAGTATACAGTATTTATTCGAAAGAACTCTTTCTGCTCTACACTATTAAGCTCATTGTCTTTTTGAATAAATTACTTCTTGGGCTTAAAAATAGAATATCCAGGCGACACCTGCTTCGCTTTTCATCGATGCCAAAAAGTTGCTGAAGTAGCCCAGGATATTTAAACCGAATACACAGAAGGTGTGATAGCCAAGTCTACAGCAAGAAAAGGGTCATGGTTGACTTCCATTCAAAGAAGACCAGGATCTGCGAGTGGTGGGACTGGAAGGGCATGGTGTACTGGGAAATGCTCGAAAGAAATGTCCGGGTCACCAAGGAACTCTACATAGCCCAACTACA
Organism: Argiope trifasciata; assembly: GCA_026543055.1. Taxonomy (NCBI): domain Eukaryota; kingdom Metazoa; phylum Arthropoda; class Arachnida; order Araneae; family Araneidae; genus Argiope; species Argiope trifasciata. The sequence continues at coordinate 167,147 of JAPMOQ010061033.1, forward strand.
CCACGTGAAAGAGGCTAAGCGACTGAAAAGCCATACCATACTCCTTCATGACAACGCCAGGCCCCGAGTTGCACAAGTCATCACATCCGCACTCCAATAGCTCGAATGGAAGTTTTTCAGCATTCCCCGTATTCTCCAGATGTTGTGCCGTCTGATTACCATCTTTTTCGCTTTCTGCCTAACCATATGAGGGGCGTTACCTTCGACAATATAGAGGCCCTTAAAAACTAGACCGGGAGAGTTTTGGAGGAACGGCATCGACCAATCAGTCGAGAGGTGTGAGGAGGTCGTAAACAACAGCTGATAATACATAATCGATTAATCGATTGTTATTACTAATGATTTTCCTCTAAAAAAAGGCTTTGATATAAACGCTACGAGCTTATTCCACAACCCAATAAAAAGAGGTTAAAATAACATTGATTCTATTTTTTTAAACTTTATTATTCTAGACTTTAGGATTGAAAATATTTTTTTCTAACCTCAGCAGAAACAAATCAGTGCAAGTAATAATTATTCAAAATTTCATGAGCGGCACGGCAGACGTACAGACAAACATTCATTTTCATTTATAGAGATAACTTGTGTATAAAGAAATTGTACTGCATTACAGTTTTCTGTAGAGTGTTAACCATTTTGGTTCATTTTTTTTAGAACTTACGACAAATTTCCTTATTTTTCAAAATATACTTTCAAATAATTTTGTTCTACTTATAGTATTTTGTATTATAATTGCTAATACATCTAAAAAACCTAAGTTTTAAATAATTTTTATTAAATCCAGTTCTTAGAAAATTTCAAAAAATTTTAAAAATATCCAAAATCTAATTTTTCAAAATTCAATTTTTTATTATAATTGCCAATACATCTAAAAAGCATAGTTTTAAGTATTTTTTTTTTTAAATACAATTTTCTAAAATTTTTCCTTTGAACGTAGTCTAATATAACCTTAAGGTATCCGACTACTTTCGAAGGAAAATTTTTTGAATAATTGAATTCTTTTAAAATTATGGTTTTTAGCAATGTTTTTCAAATGTATTGCCAATTAAAACTCAAAATATTATAAATACAACAAAATTATTAGAAAATATAAAATATTTTGAGAAATAGGAATATTTGTATTAAAATTTAATGAAATTGAACCAAAACGGTTAACACTCTACAGAAAGTTGTAATGAAGCAATTCCTATTTATCTTTGTACACTATATATAGAATATAATGATGAATGAAATGAACTAAAATCTAAGAACAATTCTGTGATGCAAAGAAGTGATGGGTAAAAATATGCGCATTTATGCATTTTTTTCCACAAATTCCTAACTTAATTTTTATAGAAATACCTGTAAAAGAAAAAGTATTTCACCAACAATAAAACTTTTAGTTAATAATAAAACTATATAAACCCCAATAAAAACTATTCAAAACTATGGTTTTTAGACATTGTCAATGATAATACGAAATACTGCAAATGCAAAAAAAATCATTTGAAATTATAATATGTTTTGAGAAATAGAAAAATTTATAGTAAATTTTAACGAAATCTAACCAGAACGGTTCACACTCTACACAAAATTATAATGCAAGAATCCTATTTTTCTTTGTATACAAGTTACAGAGCATAGCGATGAATGAAATGAACCAACATCTAAGAAACTTATAGATGCAAAGAAGTTATAGGTGAAAATATACGTATGTATGCATTTTTCCCATCAATTCACAACTTAATTTTTCTTAAAACACCTATAAAAGAAAAAGTATTTCACCCACTATAAAACCTTTGGCTCATTTCATTGTCCGTATTATTTAAAACATGTGCTGAAATTTTTATTCAAATACCTTTATTAGTGTTTGAGATATTCAATTAACGTTGTTAAATTTTAATGAAAATTAAAATTTTGTGAAAACTGAAGCTAAAGACAAATTCTAGTTGGAAAAATATGTGACCCTGGATGATAGGTCAGGCCTTCATTTTTCTAAAAAAAGGTAAATTGTTTTGTGGAAAGAAAAATCTGAACTACAAGAAATAACAATAAAAAAAAACATCCATCAATGTGGTCGATAATCAGCGTTTTTAACGCAGACAGACACCTTAACACATTTATGCGTACTGTTCCATTTTTGGAACACCCCTCACATAAAAGTTATGTTTATAATTTTTTTTTTACCTAACATAGAAACTTTATGCAAAAATTCCAATTTTTTAACCTTAGGCATAAATGGGTTGATTGCTCACCTAAGGTGAACAGTACAATACTAAAACCTTAACCGATTGTTTCAAATTCGACTTTACAATTTGACTTACATTGCAGGGGGTTCAAGGAGTCCCCCACCTCCTTCGCTCCGTCGGTCACCTTGTCCTTGGCCTCCTTGAAAGCATCCCCCACCCCTTTGACGACGTCGGGGACCAGAGTCTTGGCCTCCCTCCAGAACGCGTCGGTGGCGACCACCAGGAGCCACCAGAGCAGGAGAACCGATCCCTTCATTATGCGAGAAGGAATAATGAATGGGAAAAAGATCTCGCGTTCGATTAAGCAGCGAGCGTGACTTTTTTTTCTTTTTATTCGTTCCGAAAACATTAATAAAACGAGGAAAAACAACAACTTTGTGTTTTCCAGAAACATGGAGCATTTTTATTGTGACTTCATTTCCCATTGTTCATTCTACCGGTAAAAAACACATGCGGTTTTGTGTTCTTGACGGGCATTAACTGTTTTTTTTTTTTTTGAAACGGGATATTACGCCACCTTTCTTATCTTTTTTTAAAATTTGTATTAACCCTGAGATGTTTTTGATTAGTGTCCGTTAAGCTAGGATTTGAATGATGCGTTGTTCATTATGTCGTGCGTTAGTTACCATGATCAGTTTCTGAAAAAAACTTAATCATTTCAACTTCCAAAAACGACGTTTCTTGCTATTTCGGTATATTTAGTTAAAGCAAAATGGAAATTTCTCTTAGCCATTAAAAAAACAATTCGCCAATTACTAATTACCAATAACTAATTCGCCAACTACTAGCCATTACCTCGATTATGGAATCTACATTCCGCAATAATCTTTTTAAAAAGTAAATAGCCTTATATTGTTAAAGACATGCTTTTTATCTCCATTTGTTGCAAAAGGTATATTTATTTCTACATAATTATGTTTTTAAAAAACTAAAAGGCATGCACAACTCATAAAAGATAAAAATGTAACTCATAAAAGATAAAAATGTAACTCATATCGGCTCATTGGCGAATGGTCAAAGCGCGTGATCCAAACACAGAGTTGCGGGTTCGAGGCTCGCCACGGCTGTTATACCCAAAGGATGGATTTTTAGTTTGTTTCCTTATGCTCTCTAACATTCTATAACTTTCTTTATTATGTAAATTAATTGTTTCTGGAATCTTCTGTTTGTGTGTAACTAGTCGTGGACAACTTCTCTACCTTGTAAAGTTGCAAGTCGCTACTTTCCTTCAATAATCTTGTTTGTTAATTTAAAGCTGACGGTGTGTTTATTTAGATCTTCGTGACAATATTATTTGACACTGAGAATCATAACGAAATTGTACCTCAACATAGCCCATTAAATCCATGAGAAAATCCTTCTGAATTCACTTTTTAGATTTTTTTCATGAATCTGTTTGATACATGTATGTTTAAACGTTGAATGTAGGTTACAGTATTAGATCCACCTCACTTTGTTTGTTCCAGACATGTTTTTAACCAGCTATTACCCGTGTCTCTATACCTGAAATAAAATCAAACAGCAAATCAAGTCCGTATTTCTTTAAAATCAGGTCAAATCAATTTTATTTATTGATCGATATCGAGATAGCTACAACAGCATTATACACATTATGTCTAAACTTTTAATTTAAATGAAAACACAGTTGTCATCACGCGCACACACAATTGATGTCACGACAATCACGTGCGAACTTTCAAAGCCAGTTGCGGTAATGCCATGAGATTAGAATTTTTTTTATTTTCTTTATTCTCGATATCGAAAGATCGATTCATTAACAGAAATTGATTTAAATACATCAAACACAACGAAAATAAATAGAATCGTTTGAAATAATAGGTTGAAATTCTGCTAACTTTAACCGGATTTCTGTTGGGAAAAGAATCCCGGAGTCTTACTCATATTTGGCGGGATTTGGACTCAGCCGTTTTGACGCGAAAGTTAGTTTTGAATGAATAAAAAATGAAGCGTTTCTGGCGTGATGGAGTAACAAACATCCATCCATCCATCCAAATTTTCACATTGATACATTAGTAAAATTGGCATCTGTCAGTGTAATCGATTGTACGATATACAATCGATAATAGACGATATGTGCGTCAGTTTGTCGACGCTTAATATTACGAAATTTAAATGCAAGTAAGCGTATAAAAGTGATTTTTATGTAATAAACTAGCTGGTAACCGGCACGTTGCTGCCACCGAAAATAATAACATTAAGTGCAATCAATCAATCATTTTGCAATGTTTTGTTGAAATAGGATGAACGTTGTGACAGTATATAAAATACGGATAAACAAATATTCAATTTCATACATTAGATTTGTGTATTCCTTTAGAATCGGAAAACTTGGCATTCTTTCAGAATGGTAATGAAAGAAACTATTTATCGTATCTCGTGATTCGTTTCATATTCGATCAACATTCTGAAATTCAATTGTATAAAATGTGATTAAAATGTTTTCTTTTAAAATGGATTAAGCATAGAAAACATATTTATACCATAAAATCGTTAATATAGTTGAAAAGATAGTTTTTGAAAATTAAGATGGTGTAAAATTATTTATACTATAATATTTTTGATGGTTACTGCGAAAAACGCTAAAATTTAATTAAAATTTTAAAACCCCAGAGTTGATTGGCAATAAAGTCGTTACCTCTGAGAATGACATGCATTTGCGTATTATAGCTACAAAATATTAACCTTTCATTTGTATTTAGCATTTTTACAGAATCTATTGTCTCCTTGGCGAGTTATTTGGAAATGGATCCTAGGTAAATAGACGCGGTAGAGATTTTGTTTTTGGTTTAACTTTTAGATAACTGTACTATGTAACCATCCCGTGGGTGTAAGCAATCAGCTGACCCAGTTTCATCGCAATTGGAAGAGCGGTTTAGGAAGGCATAAAGGACATACAGACAAACATTTATTTTTATTTATATAGATTCCATCCCACCCTAATATCACGTGGCTAGACAGACGAATTTTTCCTTATATGAAATCAAAAAATCAAATATTTATAAGCAAATACTGCAATATTAAATCGAAAATGGTCAGTGACTCTTTAAAAACTGGAAAATTTTGTAAATGGTTGCTTTCGGCTTTTCTTTTTCAATAAGATGCCAACTTTAGGTTGAAACCGACTTTGCTTACTTTACTCATATCTTCGTTCTCTTTTAAAATACCTTGATAGTGCTAGTCAAAGTTGATATTAGTCACTGCTTAATAGTGCTAGTCAAGGTCAGTTATTTTCCCAATTATTATGAAGTCAGTTTATTATTGACACCTGTTAAATTTTCTTATTCGTAACTAACATTTTCTTATTTTATCTTATGATCGGTGGCGATGGGTCTATTGCCACTTGGTCATACTATACGAATGAAATTAGCTCTTTGGATTTTAGACAGATGGGGGTGCCTTTCTTTGTGAACGAGCTCCGTTAAGGTGAAAGTACGACTTTGCTTGAACCCTCGACACAACCCTTATTTAGGGGGTGGTCGAAATCCTTCATACACTCATTCATCCATCCGCAAGTCAGGGTGGCGGTGGCCTAGTGGTAAGGTCTCGGCTTCGAAACCGGAGGGTTTCAGATTCGAGACTCGATTCCACCGAAGAACCGTCGTATGAGCGGGTCTCTTGCACGTTCAATCTGTCAAGCCAAACGTCCTCCCGCTCTTGTGGAGAGGGGGTTGCTAATTCAGGTGTCGTCCGTGTCATCTCGCCATGGTTTAAAATGACGAGGTTCGTTCTAAAATAGTCCTCTTGTTGCTTTAAAGGGGACGTTAATATAACTAAACTAAACTAATCCCTGCGCAAGTCAGAATTTCGATCCAAATCAGAGACTGACTCATCTCTGATTCAGTACCCCCAGAGGCTATGCGAACTTGAAGGACTTTGCAGTCACGACATATTTAACGTGTCGCAACTGTCATTAGCAAACACGATGGTCCTTGACCTAGACGAGGACAGAACTTGCTACCTTTCTGTTATGAGACTGACGCTCTACCAACCAGGCTACCACGGCCCCATTTTATTTCATCATTATATCAATCCTTCATAACTGTTACATTTTCTTTTTTTTTGTTATGTGTTAAATATTTACTTCTGTAAGCCCCGTGTGATACTTTGTGGTGCACGGGGATATTATAAATGCTTCAATAAAAAATTGAATCGGTTTATTTCCAATTACATATTAATCATGAATAGTTTGCTTTTGGATTCCATTTCCTCACTTCCAAATCAATGCGTATGAGTGGAGTTCTGTCTGCTCATGCGTGTGGTTTTCAGTCATTCTGAAAGCGATGATTGAAAACTTTTGAAATGATGATGTGTTCTGGTTCATTCTTCAATCTGAAGGAGATTGAAACATTTAACACCGTGTTGTAATTTCAAATTTCAGTTATGTGTTTTTTTTTAATCATGTGAGAACATGATATTGTTTTCGCTTGAGGTTTTTGAAGTCTCAATATGTAAAGGCAACAAATGGTTGAAACCTCAAAATACATAGGCAAGAAATTGGCGATTTATCTCTGTTTTTATTTTCAAATCGGTTTTCACAGTATAACTTTTGAGATATCTATCGTCTGCTAATGTAGTTTTATTTTGGAGTCGGCTTTCGCTGTATACCTTTTGAATTATCTATCGTCTGCTGTTATAATTTTTCCCTTGGAAATTACAGTGTTATTGCCTTATTCTCGCACGTGTTTTAAAAATAAACCAAACAAGTTAAAATATTATTTGTTTAGTCCATATAGACTGTTGGTTCGGAAATCATTTCTACTATTTAAAATAGAGTTATTAGAAAATAAGAATTACATTTGGTTATTTATTGCCAAATAAAGCTACAACTTGATTTCTAAATTATACATTATCTAAATTCTTACGAATTAATCGGCTTAAGCCTGTTTCGTCCGATTAATTATTTTCTAATATCGACGCTTGCGTAATCTGATCACGAGACTATCAAATTACGCCTTTGTCAATATTTAGAAAAACGATGTTTATATATATATATATATCAAAATTATATTTATAGAAATAAAGTGGCATATGTTTTTTGCTCACTGAAATGAGTTTAACCACATACTTATGGACCTACTGAAAAAATGGATTTTTAAATTTTAAATTGTTTTTAAAAAGTCTCCAAGTATGTACCTGCACCTTATAGGAAAAAATCAATGGAACACCTGAAATGATTTAATCTAAAGAATCTTCGACTCAGCTTGTTTTATTGGTCTGTGACATTTCCTCATATTATAATCACTGTTCCATCCTCCCTCCGAAGCAACAAGTGGTGACCTCGTCAGCTGTTGATCGATCAGATTTCTCCAGAAAAACATTCATTTTTTCGTTCCATCTGGAGTTTCTGAGAGAATCATTTCGTACCATCTGCTTTAATTGTTTTTCATTGTACACAGCAGCTTAATGGAGAGACAACAAATCGGAATCTATTCAAAGAAATGTTTTCAAAACAGGCGCTTAAGTTAAGAATGTCATGATGTTAATTTTGAAAGAAAAACTATTTGCTATTCATTTGAATTATTCTAAAATAAGTAATGCAATAATTGCTTCATATAATGCAATATACACGGCTCTAAGCTGCGGAAAAGCTTTTGTTCCTTTATTCATTATTGTAAATTTACATTTTAAAAAGTTGTGGCAACACCCACTTTTGTTTCGTTTTAAAGTTTTGATTATTTCATGTATATTTAATTTGTTAAGTAGTATTTTCTTTTAGTGTAAATAATTTGGCCTCAGCTTTTTGGCACGAAAGTTGGCGCTGAATGAATTAAAAAATGAAGCGTAATAAAAAGTAGCCCATGCTCTATTCCTAGCTATAATCTATCTTTGTGCTCAATTTCATCCGTTCACTCGTTCTGGTATGAAGGAGTCACAAACATCCAACCAAACTTTCACATTGATATATTAGTAAGATTGGCATCTGTCAGAGTAATCGATTGTACGATATGCAATCGATAATAGACGATATGTGCGTCAGTTTGTCTACCCATTGCATTAACAAGATGACTTAATATTACGACCTTAAAATGCAAGAAAGCGTATAAAAGTGATTTTTATGTAATACACTTCTTCTTCTTGCATACAGCCGACCACCCCGCCACCACTGAATACACTAACTGGTACTCGGTTCGTTGCTACCGCCAAAAAAAAAAATAACATTAAGTGCAATCAATCAATCATTTGACACTGCTTTGTTGAGATAGGATGAACTGTGCGATAGTACGTAAAATAGGAACAAACAAATGTTCATTTTTATACATTAGATTTGTGTATTCTTTTAGAAATGTAAATCTTGATGTGCTAAAAGAAATCTTCAATTTATTTTTCAATTTTCTTTTAGAATGGTAATGAAAGGAACTGTTAATTCTATCTCGTGACTAGTTTAATATTCGTTCAGAATTGTTGAATGTAATTTTAGAAAGAGTAAATAAAATATTTTAAAAATTAAAAGTTAAATTATTAAAAATTGACTAAACATAAAACGTATTTATACCATAAAATCGTTAACGTGGTAGGAAAGATAAATTTGAAAATTAAGACTGTGCAAAATGATTTGTACTACAATATTTTTGTGATTTACTGAGAAAAACGGTAAAATTTAATCAAAATATAAAACCCCCAGGGTTGGTCTCCCCAAAATTTTTTCGTCTGATGTATCATAAAGTTGTTGCCTTTTGAGAATCTCTTGCATGACATTTATACACTATATCTACAAAATATGAACCTTTCACTTGTAGTCAGCATTTCTACTGAATCTCTTGTCTCCTCGGCCAGTTATTTGGAGATGAATCATTGGTCAATAGATGCGGTTGAGATTCAAATTTCATTTTTTTTAATTTTAGATAACTGTACTATGTAACCCTCCCATGAGGTGAAAGCTGAACAAGTTTCATCGCCATCGTATGAACGGTTCAGGAAGGCAGAACAGACAAGCATTCATTTTTATTTATGAAGAGTCCCTCCCACGTTAATATCACGTGACATGGCAGACGAAATTTCCGTTCTTCGTTGAATATTTTAGTGAAATATTAATTACATGAAAACATATTTTATTGTGCCCAAGAAATGCTATTTTTGTTCAGTTGTGGAAGAAGGCATCCATGTCTATATTAATATTATAAATGTGAACGTTTAGATGGATGTTTGTTACTCCATCACGCCAAAACGACTGAACAGAATGGGATGAAATTGAGCACAGAGATAGATTAGAGTCAGAAATAGAGTTTAATTGTTATAAATTGAGAAGATACCATCCACTGATAATCCGAATTATAGCATAACATAACGCCATCCTGTGCCCCCTGTGCCTATAACACTAAGTTATCTAACCAGTTGGATGGGCTCAGAATGGAAGGAAGGGAAAATATTTAAAAAAAGAAGATGACAAACCCTCCAGGTATCTCTAGACAGAATCCCATTGCTTTCAAATCCTACACGACTTCATTCAATTTTTAAGGAAGTAATTATTAGATGGAGGGAAAATAATACTTAAGACAACGTTAAAAACACAGATTATCGACCACATTGATGATTTAAAAAAAAATCTTATTATTTCTTGTAGTTCAGACTTTCCTCTTCCCAAAACAGTTTAAAATTTCTAGGAAAAGGAAAGCCTCGCCTATCACCCAGGGGCACACATTTTTCAACTAAAATTTGTCTTCCATTTTCTCAAAATTTTATTTTTCATAAACATTCTCCATCGTTAACATGATATCAGCAAAACTAATAGAGGTATTTACGCAAACATTTCAGCGTGTGTTTTACATAATATGGGCAATGACGTGAACCAAGAGTTTTAGTGTTGGTGAAAAACTTTTTTCAACTAGAGGCATTTTTTTTTTATAATAAAGTTGAGAATGGAAAAAGATGACATCTATACGTATATTTCTACCCACAACTTCTTTGCATCTCAAGATTACATTTTGGTTCCTTTCATTCATCATTATATTCTAAAACTTATGGGCAAAGAAAAATAGGATTGCAGCAGTATAATTTAGCGTAGAGTGTTAACGGTTCAATTTCATTAAAATTGACTACACATTTTCCTATTTCTCAATATAAATTATATTTTCAAATAATTTCGTTGCATTTATCCTATTTTGCATTATAACTTACAATACATCTAAAAATCCAATTCTTGAATATTTTTTAATTTTTTTCAAGAATTTTCCTTCAAACGTAGTCGGATACCTTAAACAAATGCTGACTATGGGTTGAACTGACAGGGAAATGAGAATACTAACTAAAAATAAAAGATTGATAAATGTCATCGAGAACATCTGTGCGACATGTGTCAGCAAATAAACAAGCACTGTAGAGCCAAAAATCTGTCGCGTCCGTTTGGGTCCCGTGGTTTTGTTTACCTTCTTTGAACGGCACTTTTGAAGTTATAATTTCGGCTGAGATATACAGACAAACATTCATTTTCATTTATATAGTTCATTTGTTGAAGTCGGAACTTTCACTCGCAGTTTCATCACTCGCATGCTTTTCATACTCCATCTCTTCATCTTCGCTGTCAGAAGCTTCTATTAGTTCAGCTTCATCGGCTTGACCCAAATCTCTGCGATTCGCCGCTTTAACTCTCACATTCGGAAGCATAACTTTTTTTACATTGTAATAAAAAGTGAAAGGCAGCAAAAAAATGGAGGGACGTCGCAATAAGAGCGAATAAATTGCTCCCCCCCCGGCCTATCGCATAAACTACGAGACCTTGCACGCACTCTCTTGTCACGTGACCAAAGACACGAGTCAACGAAACGTCATACATTCACGAAAATATCACTATACTGTATATTGGGTTGGAGAGTAAATTCGTAGCGTTTTCAAAATTTTTTTAAAGAAAATCATTAGTAATAAAAATCTATTAATCGATTATTTATTCTCAGCTGTTGTTTTCCATTTCTCGCCCGATTTGTCGATGCCGTTCCGCCAAAAATTGCCCAGTCTGGTTTTTAAGGCCTTCTTTATTGTTGAAGGTAACAACCCTCATATGGTTCGACAGGGAATGGAAACGAGGGTAATCCGATGGCGCAAGATCCGGAGAATACGGGGGATGCTGAAAGACCTCCATTCAAGCTCTTGGAGTGCGGCTTTGACGACTTATGCAACATGAGGCCTGGCATTGTCGAGAAATAGTATGAGTTGGCCTTGTCGATGGGGTCTTTTCAGTCGCATAGCCTCTTTCATGCGGTGTAATTTCAATTCCCAGTACACCATGCCCTCCCAGTAATCCCCCCCCCAAAAAAAAAGCAGATCATGGTCTTCTTTGGATGGAGGACAAGCTTGACCATTTCCGTGCTGTAGACTTGCTTTTGACATCTTCTCCGAATTCGTTGCAAATGTCCCGCGCCGCTTCAGCAGCTTTTCAGCCTGGATGAAAAGCGAAGAGCAGGTGCCGAAAATGTTCTTTTGTTCCTCCTGGATATTACATTTCTAAGACTTAAAAGTAATTAAAAACTAAAATATTAAAAAAGACGATTAGCACAATTTTGTAGAGCAGAAAGACCTACATCGAATGAATACCATACACTTTGTCAAACAGCAAAAGAAAAAAAAATCGTTGGAAAACAACGTAAATATAAAACCGCTACGAACTTATTCCCCATTAAAATATTTTTTTGAAGGTACAAATTTTATTTCGCGTCATATGGAAAAGAACAGAACATCAGGGGTATATATTAATATAATTACCTAATATTATAATAGTAATATTATGAATATCTTTTGATTTTAAATCATAGATTATCACATGTGCTGGAAAGTCTTAGAGAAATATTTTACATTTCTTTTTTCTTATTACAGAAATTTTAAACATTTGAAAAGGATTCATGTCTTAAAATGCCAGGTTAAATATAAACCATAGAGGACATTCTTCCCTTTCAATGGTTTCACGTCTTACCTCCTAGAATAAGAAAGATTTTCGGTTAAAATTAGACGACGCTCAGCAGTTGCATTAAAAAACAAACTGTCCGAGTTTCATTCAAGCCATTCTAACAGAACAATCATCGTTTTCCCACCCACTCTAAAATAGGCAATAAATCAGTTCAAGGATTCAGGCCGAAATGTAACAGTTTCAGCTTTATATTAAAACTATGCACCAAAATTCATCAATATAGTCCATCTATTTTCAGTCATTTTGTTTATATGCATATA
>JAPMOQ010061035.1:0-13567 GCA_026543055.1 Argiope trifasciata
CTTTTTCTTTTCCGATGTGGAGAAATATGGAAGGCAATGCTTCAGCTTGGAGGATAGTCAGTTTTTGCCCTGTTTTAAAACGTTTGTTGCTTTTTTTTACGTTCCTAGACAATATATTCGCGGTCGATGGTTTCTCGCACGGAAACCACCACTTTAGAATGGTCAGAAAAATTTCGATTTTGAGAGTTTGCTGAACTAGAATATTTCTAGTAATATATCATGGAGTTAATGTTAGATAAGCAAATGTAAACAGATTTTTTAAAAAAAATTCTTGAGAGTACAGAGATTTTGAACATTAATTTTACTTTTTGTAGTATTACCATTATCTTGTTTTCGTTAGGAAGCTTTGAATAATTGAAGCCAATAAATAATTGAAGTACGAAATAGCGTAGGCAATGAATAAAGCATAAATGACAGTATTCATCGACATCTTTTAATCGCATATATTTTTATCTACTTTTACCTGTATTAAATTATTATTACGTAAGCTTCTTTGAAAGTAGATGCGTTTTTAAAAAGATGACCTGCTTTTATCAGCATAGCTTTATTTTTACGTATGTTTCTTTGACAGTAGATGCGTTTTTAAAAGGATAAACTAGAAAACCATAGCTTATCCATCAAAAATAGCCTTAATTTCATGTAATGCATTTTTTTGGAGGAAATTAAACAATTTAAATTTTTATAATATGTTCCAAAAAACTTCACCCACGTTTAATAACAGGTTGCGTGTGTTTGTATCTCTGCAGACCAGACCTTTTGTTTTAAGGTATCAGTAAGTAAAATATCTTTGTTACACGTGCTTCTTTAAGGGGTGTAGTTGTGAAGCTCTTAGAGATATTAAAAAATTAATTCGGTTTCATCAATTAAGTTTAAGATGGGTTTAGTAGATTTTCTGTGATAACTTTCGGAACTATCACAGCAAAAATAAGATTTTATATCATTTCAAAACCCAAACATCTGTCATTTGAATTACACCAATTTAATATTAGGACAAACCTTTCCTAAATTTCAGCAATTTTTTGGCATTATTTCCAATAGAAACCACCTTGATTCTCCGAAGCTCAAACTGCTTTCAGTGTTTTATCAAATGTTTAATTAAATGATTTTCTCTCAATTATTGAAAGCCATTAAGAAATACTTCTATTCATTATCTACAGTTTAAGAAAAAATTAATTAAAAATAGTAAAATAAAAATATAATGAATTTAAAAAGAAAGATTAACTGTACAGTTGCGAGTTTAATAGAGCTATTATTTTATGGATTGCTCTCCATTGAGAATTCTGTATATGCTTAATTGAACAAAATGAAATTTAATATTATATTCAATTACTATTTAATATTGTACTTTTCCGTTAACCCGATGCAAATGTCTCCAATGTCAAATAAAACTGAGCCGAGTAAAACGAATGACGACAAACAATCATTTCACTTATGGTTTCTAGAAATTTGGCAGAATTCTAGATTATTTAGAGATTTCTCGCTGCACCCGACATACGGAAAAGTCGACCAATATCTATCAGTTTGATAGAATAATGAACATGAAATTGCATCTAAAGTAGAAATTAAATATGGTCAAAAATCTCAGCGAAACAGCTGGTCACAAAAGCTATTTGTTATTCAATGTTTTCGCAAAAAGTTAGATGCGATTATTCACAGTTTTATCGTGGATTTTGTTATTCTCTGTCATATTTTCACTATAATATGCAATTTGAATTTCTTTGAAGGAAAGTTAATAGATAGGTAAGTGAGTAAAAATATTTTAAAAAAATTCTATAGAATAAAATGGTAATTATATAATAAAATGCCTAAATGGATAGTGGGATTTAGTGGCGCAAGAGCCATATTTGATACACTGCGCCAGTTGTACGGTGAGCCATATTTATACACTGCACCAGTTGTATGGTTTGTATTTGTTTGGAGAATATGCCCCAAGAGCCATGACCAGTATTATGGTTAAAATATAACAAGCTTTTTTATGCAAAATAAGAAACTGATTAATTAAAACAGCAAATCCATGTACCCAAACATTGTAAAAAATGCACAAGGAAAAATATTAAATGAAATGATAAAAAACAATACCTTTTAAAAAATTAAAAAGATTTGTATGGTCAAGTTCTCTCACAAGCAACTGCTTGTTCATAGTAAAAAAAAAAACGTAAACAATGATGATTAAAATCAGGGCACTCAATCAAAAGATGAAGAACAGTTAAAATCGCTTGGCATCTAGAGCAGAAAGGGGCTCTATCACCGGATAAAAGGTGTTTATGAGTAAAACGAGTGTGACCAAAGAAGAGTCTAGACATAAACTTTCTATGGAAAAAGTAAGATAATTTTCTATAGAATAAAAAAAAGATTAATCTATAGAACTTCTATAAATTTCCAGTATATTGCTAAATAAATATCGGCATCTATTGATCATACTTTTAAATATTTCAAGGTTTTTATTTTGAGGGGAGGAATTTTTATCCTCTATTTGAGGCAGCTTTACATGCTTTGGGTTAACTAAGTTGATATAGTAAATAGGCTTAGTTTATAAATGTACTGATTACCAGAATTATTTCAGTAAAATTAGTACGAAGATCTCTTTTTAAATCGTCATTTTTGAAAACGAAATTCAGGTAGATATAGATTTTTTATGTTTTAAAATAAACTGGCAATTGTTTTGTAAACTTTTCATAGCATTTTCCTTTTCCTTTTGGAATTATTTATTTATGACAATTATTAATTTCAATAATCATTTATATACGAAATAATATTCACTACTTCAGGGAGAGTTTTCACTTCACCATTTATTAAAAAAAACTAGGATGGAATTGTAAAAAAAAGCAATTTTATAACATAATAAAAATCATTGAAGGAACTTCGCAAGGACTTTTGCTTCGAAACTTTCTTTTGAACAGTTGTTGAGAATCCATGAATTACCAAGTATTATTATTCCTTTTAAAATATAGAATTCAATAAAACTGAATGAAGGGTCGCATCTTCAAATGATTTATAGAAGGTTTAACGATCTTTTGATGATGTTTTGGACAAGAGAATTGCTTTATCGGAAGACTGATGAATAGATCTTACTGTTATCCATCTCAAGAAGTTTTACAAGCTTTTATCTTTTCTTAGATTTTTCTTTCATCCTGCTAAACCCCTACATCTTTCTCTGAAAAGGTATTTTCTGGGTAACATCACTTTATCTGATGGGCGTTAAAAAAAGAATCAATTATTGAATAAAATAGTATTGCTTTTGAAAAATTGTTAACAATTTTAAAAGTAAGCATGTTTATGTATGTTTAGTTAAATTTAGTTTAGTTCAATTAAATTGCAAGTTTTAAGTTACAAAAGAGCCATCTCAAAGAGACTTCCAAATTTTGTACACCAATCATCTTAAGAACTGACAAGGAGAGGGCACGGAATTGAAATCTGAGATCGGGATCATTATACTGTTAGGTATTCTTAGGGATAGGGTTCTGTTAGGGACTTAACTTCTGTTGGTTCTGTTTGGTGTAATGGGTGTATGGTGTTAGATAAACACAATCAGCAGATCTCTGTAGAAAACGACGAAGTTTATTTACACGAAGAGAAAACTACAAATATTTACAGTCGACAAATATATACAGTAAAGACGAACACACAGGACAGCACACTACTGCAGACAGTAGCCCACACGTAGAAATTCGGCAGTGACAATGCTCACAGAACAAAAAGCAGCCAAACAGGATTCAGTAGGGGAAAAGTCATCAAAGCTTTGCTCTACTATCTCTATCGATGGCTCTATCTCTTCTCGATTTAGCTGCCGACCTACTACTTCAATTCGCAACTGCTCCTCAATACGGAACTACTCCAGCTTGAAAATGCTGGCCTTTTATAGTTCTCGGCAGGCTGGGCTAAAAGGGTTTCGGCCAATCAGAGCGTATTTGGAAGTATCACGGTTCCTAATGGGTGGATGGTCAAAGTACTAGAAGTTTCCAGAATTAAAAATTGTGCCACCAAAGTAGCCAAATTCATCGCCAGGCTCTGTTATCATTAATTCAACACCCAAGAGCATCCAATACAGATGACTGTAAATCAGTCATGGTATTACAATTATTAAATGGTATGGTATTACAATTATGGTATTACAATTTTGTAACAATACATTTAGAATGTTCATTAATGAAAATATTAAACCGCAATGACCAGTCATTTTCAAGTAAACGGTCCTCAAACTTTTGGTAAAGCTTATACACTGATAGCTTGCCTCTCACCCGGCTGATCACAATGGTTGGGTTGTCTAGCTAACTGTGTCGTTTGCGGAAGTCGGCGTTCGAACGTGGCTAGAAATTTTTTTTCTACTTCTTTTCTTTTTTTAATCATTCTTATTTAATTAAAATATTACAAATACTTTTAATTAATATGTTGTTTAATTTTTTTAATTAAAAATAAATATTTGCTATCGAAATACAAAATAATAAAATTAAAATTTTAAAAGAAAAAAATTAAATACCGAAACATTTTTTCAAAAATAAATATTTGAATTTAATTAATAATTCATAGATATTTTTAATTAATATGCTACTTATTTTTATGTAAGGCTAAATGTTTATTTTTAAAAAAAACTTAAATATAATTTAATATTCAAATAATAATAATAAATATAACATAATTGATAATTATTAATTATAAATACTCACATAGTAAAAAAATTTTTCAATATTTCTAAAAAATATTTTATATACATTTACTTTCTTATAATATTCAAGAACCAGAATGGTAACTATTGTAATGACAATAGAAATTAAATATATTTCGAGATCTAGCACAATTGAAAAAAGATGATTGTCCAAAATACCAAGGTTTATTTAAGAGATTCATTGGAACTGAAAAATCACTTTTATTTAAAACTATCTTTCTTTCACCAGAAAGGTGGACAGCTTAGCATCACACCGTGTCATCTTAATAAAATTGGTGATGGCGATTGAGGTACAGTTGATTGAATTTTTACACTGTCTTCGCAATAATTTATTTATTGATGATCTTAGATTAAATAAGAATTTCGTACATGTTTAACTGGCTTTGAAAAATCTGCCTATGCATTCAATAAATTAACACCACTCTCTGCTGTTTCTTTTGGCCATTGCAGTTGAGGACATTTGTTTATAGATTTAACAAATATCAACCGATCCCTTCAATTTCTGATATAAATACAGTTTTGATTAGAATTTATAATTTATTATTACTAAAATACAAGAATTTGAAAATAATACAAGCAAGTTAAATTTTCTGTAGCCATTATTGTTACGTTTTTAATTATTTTTTCTTTGAGAATTAAATATAATACAAGTATTTAAAGAATAATCATTTATCATCGTATGAAAATAAGTAGCATATTAATTTAAACTATCTGTAAATCATTAATTAAATTTAAATAATTTTATTTTGTTTTAAAAATGCATCTTATTTATAATCATTTTCTTTTAAAATTTAAATTTTGTTAAGTATTTCGATGATAAATATTTGTTTTGGATGAAAAAAAAATATATAAAAAAATTAATTAAGAGTATTTGTAAATTTTTCATTGAATAAAATTTATTAAAAGGGAAAAGAAAACGTCTAGTCAGGTTCGAACCCTGACCTTCTGTATACCGAACGGTTACTTCGACAATCATGCCATCGAGGTCATTGGGATGGGACACCAGTTATCAGTATATAAGCTTTACCAAAGTTTACGGATCATTTCCTCGAAATTAACCGGAAATTGCGGTTTAATATTTTCCTGGATGAACATTCTAAATGTGTACTATCATTACATTAAATCTCACCCCGATCTCAGGTTTCAACCCTACATCCTCCCCTTGTGAATGACAATTTAGGGTTAATTACATTATCTAGTGAGAAGAAAAGACATGACGAATTATTACATTCTGTACAGTTGTTTCTCGGATGGAATAGTTCTCAAAGTCTAAAAATGTTTAGTTTCCTTTGTTTCCCTACCGATCAGACTGAGAATATCTGTAGAGTGATAATTTCTTTTTCAAGCTTCTTCATGGCTTCTTTGGTGTGGAGATAGGGACATGAGTTCAGGTGTCGTTTTCGTCTTAAACTTGCACGATCCGTCGCTAAACAGCTCTAGTATTGCTTTGAAATGAGACGCTAATGTAACTAAACTAAATTCAGGAAGTCAGTGGTAATGTTCGGGAATCAATGTATTTTCAAATGCAAATAAAAATATGTTTCAAATGCAAATTAGTCCAATGACTGAATGATATTTTACTATTATAATTTTAGGATTGTAATAACTACAAATGGGAAACATTTGTATTGAATATGTTCTTTATTTTACATCAGCAAAATATTTTTAATTTATATAATGACCAAAATCTCACAGAAATAAATAAAATCTGTAGCACATAACTCTGCTATCTTCTATGTTGATGCAACAGATGGCATTACCTTATTAATAACATCAAGGTATATTTCTCTTAGTTCTTCTTAAAGTCATTATTAGATTGTATTCTGAGTACCCTGTTTTTTCTTGTTTGCTTTGTTTTATGAAATATGAACTCAGAAAATAATTAAATAACTTTTCCTGAAACTTGTCTGCTATTTTCATTTACCTAATAATGAAGTTATAAAGAGTCTTGCCCCTTTACAAGTCCTTTTAAGCAATTAAATTTAATAAATTTTCAGAAAACTGAATTCGCTATAATGAATAAAAACTTATCTTGTCTTTAGATAACAATTACCAATGTCTTAACAACATAAATAATGTTGCTAGATTAAACAATTTAGAATAAAAAATAAATTCATAAAATTATCCTTAAAATATACAATTGAGAATCTTTCGTCCATATTGCATCGTTCCATTTTTCTTATACTATCTGAGAGATTTAGCTTCTGTCAATTTTTAAAAATCAAAGTTTTAATGAGATCTTTTATAATGAATTTCTAATGAATATGAATAAGATAACAATCTCTCAAGACAGTAAAACATTCATTTTTTTTCAGCTCCTTCATGATTGTTTCCTTACACAATGGTTCAAAAATGATACAATTAATATGCAGATCCATAGAAGAAAGTTAAGGGGTTTTTACTTTAAATAAAAACAATTCAAGAGAGAAAAAGAATTATGCAAATAAGAAATAATTCTCTTTCACAACTAGCAACCATTTAGATTGTATAATTTTGAATTTTAAATTTCTTAGAAGCGTTTCTTAAGGACAATCGCTTTGTTTTGTTATGGTAATTATTCATCTGACTTTCTAAAAAGGGCTTGTACCGCTTTTCTTCAAAAAAAATGTTTTTTTTCAAAATATTTTTTCCATAAAAAGAAAAAAATATTTTATGGCACGTATTTTCTGCTTTCAATTTTAGATATGGATTAATCAAACAAAAATTCAGTTACCTACAAGACCAGTTGTGACATATGAATAAATGGTTTTAAGTTAATTAGAATATTATAATCATAGAATTATTCAGCCACGAAATATTTAAAATTTTTGACATAAATATAAATACTTCCTATAATTAACTAATTAATTTTAGAATTAGTATTGTTTCAACTTAGTGAAATATTTAATGTTTTATATAGCTTCCATAATTTCTATTATTGTAATAATATTTCATTTCATAATTTTTGTCGACTAAAATGTCTAATTTGCAGTGTAGTATAACATTATTAAAATCATTTTTAGAGTTTTTTGTAAAGCTCTTATTCCTAAGCTTGTCAAATTTTCATTGAGGATATTTTGTTAATATTCTTTTATTATAGAATATGTTATATGTTTAACACGTTTACTGCCACTACACTAGCTTGATATCAGGAACATCTATCTAATTAGATGTCGTTTTCTTTTTAACTGTAATGTAGAAGGTGTCATCTAATAACATAGATGGTTTGGTTCTAGAAAAGAGCGCAATCTACGAGTTATCTCGTAGTTGGCAGTCAAAGTGTTGAGGGTCTCCCAAATAAAAGTAGCACTGCTGTATTAATTTCGCCATTTGAAGAGAAATATGACTGAGCATGGGGTATATAGAGGATACATAGGACTGGAATTGCCTGAGGTATTTTCAGATCCCTCCATATGCGTGTGAAAAATCGGGTAGCACTTTGAAAGTCCTCATTCGTATCATGGATGCATTCATATAATGTCAACGTGCGGTCCTGTAATATTTAACAGAGGAAAATGGGAAAGCTTTTCAAAAAGTGAAACCTATCATCTAATTCAAAATCTGCTCAACACAGAGTGAATGTTGCGCAAATAGGTATTTAGTTGATGTAAATTTTCTTGAAATGGAAAACACAGTACTGATAAGAGACCACACCTGATCTAGGGCATGTGGTTATCAGATGTAGTTACAGATATAGATCACCTCATGAGAATTAATTGGTGAACAACCGCTTCAGAAATAGCCGAGTAAACATTTATGAGCAAAGAAATTGTTCACATAATAGTACATGAAAGACTGCAATATCGAAAGTGCAATGGGGGCCTAGACATTTGACAGATGAATAGAAGATGCTTATCATATGTATTTCAGTTTTATGCCCCATGCAGTACCTCAAATGGTGAACTAAATCTTTTCAAGGATCATTGCCGATGATAAAACATGGCGGCATGACTTTGATCTAGCCACCAAAAGCATGAACATGGGCTAGCAAACCCTTCTTCCTCACAGTCGAAAAATTCTGGCATGTAAAATCATTTTAGCATGCTTTTTCGATGTCTATGACTTTTGAAATGGCTATCTATGGGCACATTTGTCACTTATGCCACCTGTTTGAAAAAAAAAAAGAATACCAAGAACCACCAACGTGGCATGTTATTCACCAGCAGGGTCTTTGTTTTCTTGTATAAGAATGCTTATCGTCATATGGCTTTAGTGTGCTAAATATTGTAATGGCAATCCCACTGGGAAGTTCTAGGAACATCCTCCTTACAGCCAAGACACCACATCGTTCCGCTTAAGAAAACAATGAAAGGACGGTGAGGTCCAAGTTGCTGTTGTTAATTTGTTACACAACCAACTCTGGAGCTTCTTCACTTTGGATATCCATCATCTACGAAGATCATCTGCATAGAGCTGCGAATTATGTAGGAAATAGAATGCAATAATATAATGTATTGGTAAATATAGTTCTTCACTAAGAGCATCAAAAGTTAATGATACAATAGATTGCTTATCTGTGCTACTTTCGGTAAATTCCCAGAGCTTTAATTATGATATGAATCTAAACACTTTTTTTGTTAGTAAAATCTCTACATCTATATACTGGTCATGTCTTTCTTATACATAAGTTGAAGAACAAGACATACTTGTATACAGAAAACATCGATCTCAAAAGTATATACAAGGTCTGTTAAATTGTGTAAAATTAATTTATAAATGATAATGACAAATCGGGATCATGAGACATTGGATGTTACGTAACAGTTATTGTTTTTACTTACTACATTGCGTGTTACGTATGTTTTATACGAATTAGGATTAAAAAATTACAAATACACGCACACACAAATAAAACAGTGTATAAATATAATATAAATATAAACTAAAATATCTTTTCTCGCTTAGTTTATTTTCGTTTATTTATATTAATGTTCCGCTTTAAAGCAACACTAGGGCTATTTTCAGATGTACCTCGAAATTTTTAACCACATTTATATGAAGAGGAAGACATTTCAGCTAGCACTCTCCTCTCCACATCACACCACAACATCGAGAGGACGTTTGGGCATGATGGGTTTAACGTGAAACATATCCCTTTACACGACAATTCTTCGGTGGAATGGGGTCATGAACTTGTAATCCTCCGATTTCAAAACTGAGATCTTACCACCAGACCATCAAACCCCCTACCCGTTTCTCGCGTAACTCAAGTAAGACAAATATTTTCATAAGACAAGTACTGGAAATATATTTATACGTTTTCGAAAAAATAGGTTTCGCAATCTTACCTGTAATTGGTCATAACTCTGTTATAATTTTAAGACGACTGCTTAGAACTATATTAAGAATATCATAACATTGTGTTTATGAATATCTATGAAGAGTCATTCCATAATTAGTTCGTCATTGATTGATTCTAAGCTAAACATCAATTGTTAACAAACAATACAACAACTTTCAAGCAAGGTGCAACACATATGTTAAACTTGTATATTTGCATGCTTAACAAGAAATAAAGCGTACCTTGTATGTTGGAATCTACGCAGCATGCAAAAGTAATAAGAATCTTTGCATCTTGATCATCAATTATGGAAAGAAACCCATGGTAATGTATTATAAATTCTGTTAAAACTGATTTGGGTTTCATTTCCGCAATAAAATTTACTATTATGAAATGCACTTTAAATATTTTTAAACTCAAATTAAATTGAAACAAATTATAGGAAAAAAAATTCTATAACTGAATAAAAAAATGTTGTTTTTAATTTAAAAATCATTTTTATGCCGAAATATTTTATAAATTAAAAAATAATGCCTCAAAACTTCGTAATTTTTGATTAATTAAAATCCTAATCAAAATTTATAAAAAGTAAGAAAAGAAACCCTCTGAGTCCAAAATTCTGTTCTCCATAATTCACACACATGCACATTTTAAACGTCATCAATCACAAAGTTAATTTCAATCCACTTTAATAAAATGAACTGCATAGATTAAACCAAACATAGAATGATTTCATTTAAACTCATCAATTAAAAATAGCTTTATAAACTTTTAAATTACTTTAAACATTATTTAAATATTCCTGCAAAAGGAATTCTTCTTCGATATCTTAGCTCCCATTCTTTATCGATTATCAAATTAAAATATGTGTCTTCAATGGCATTTAATTATACTACGCTTTTAAAGATTTTAAACTAATATTTGATAGAATTCGTAAGAAAAAGGCTTTGAGATATTTTATTCAATGAATATATTTCCTTTACATTTCATCATTTTAACAATTAATTGCAAATTCGCAGTTTCTCTTTTTTCGGTTTCCTTCCTTCCGCTTTCAGCAATCATTTGATTTCCGAGAGGTACTTCAGAAACTCTAGTCGATACGATAAATTAATCTTGATATGTTAGACTTTCTAACGATTATCGATTAAAAAGAAATGTTCCTGAACATGGCCGGCCCAGATAAGCAACCTGGATGACTGCAGCCAGCTTGTTTGCTAGTTAATAAAAGAAGATTATATGCACTCGATGGATTTTAATTAAATTTACACGATAATAGTGTTCTTCAATGTCGGTGATTGGAAAAACTGATATAAGCTTAAATTTCGAAGGCGAATTACCGCGGATGCTGGCTAACGACGAAAGGGCTTTACATGTTGCAGTCCGATCGTTAGTTTGAATTTAAGGCATCAACAGTGAGAGTTTTTAATGAAGAGGATTTCGTTCAGAGGCATATTTCTTCTGAAAATATATTCTTAAGCCAACAGCATGCAAGTATTCTGGAACAATTTTACGGGGTTTTGGATAAACACTGTGTATCCTTTCTATTAACAGAGGATTTCCTTACTTGAATGGATTGAAATAATGCAATAAGAACTACTTTTATGGAGTTTTTGGGTTAATTAATCTTGCTTATAAATCTAGCATTTTGTCTAAAAAATGGTCATTATTTTTAAATAAAATGTAGCCTAACCTTTCCAAGTAGAAAGAAATGAAGCATTCGAAAATCTGAAAACACTTCAGATGAAGAAAACAGTTTATAGTTGTCGAATTAAAGAAATGACTGCAGCTTAGCAACCTAATGATGACAGAAGTATTTCCTTTCACATGAATATTTTCCATGCACACATTTTATTGTTGCTGGTAAATTGATATCTGAATCATGACCATTCATGCATGTATAAGATAACAATTTGATAAGTCCCTATACTTTTATATACATTTTAGTAAAGTGTCTTTAAATTCCTTTAGTTTTATATACAAATAATTTTATAAAAATAAAGTAACCATGTATAATGAATAATATTTCTTCAGTTAATCATTTTAAGTTAAATAGAAATTTTATAAATATTATATTTGGCATGCTATGCATGAGAATAAAAGAACTTAAGATATATAATACAAATCATAAATATATAATTTTTATGTAATATATAATATAATATGTAATATAATTTATGTAATAATAAATGTCATAAAATTTCTGAGAACCAATAAAAATAATATTATTCAAATTATACTCGATACTGCATTTTATGTTGAAACTTTGACTAAAGAATCTTCACATCAAGTCAATTCCTGTTAATTAAAGTCATTTACATTTAATAAACGAATGTGTAGCTAGTATCAAAGTAATACGGACATCCAATACTAAATTCAAAGACATATTCTTCTTCCATAAAATATTATATTTCGAAATATATAAATATTGTATAATAGAATAGGCGTATCATTACTGAAAAAAAATCCAATACATCAAACAAAATAAAAAATAAATGCATCTAAGATATAAAAAATGTACTTCAACTATTACTTTTTTTTGATATTTAGACTAAAATGCGACATAGAGCCTTGCATGTATATTTTTCTGTAATTCTTGTACAATTTATTACATTCATTATTATTGTATGACAGACAAAATCTGGAACACTCACGTTTATTATTGAAGTCTTATATTTACATTTTTATTTGCACTTAATTTTTAAAAAAATTATGCTTTATAGATTTATTTTCAATTTCTTATCAAAACATAAAATTTTTTCTGCCAAATAAATAAAGCCTACTCGTTACGTTTCTATGGAAAAATTCTCGAAAAAACAAGAAAAAGATTTACATGTTTGCCAAAATATATGCTGAAATCACTGAAGTATTTTTCAATTATTTCCTCCGTCGGCCATAAAGATTGAGTTTGTGGTGGGCGTTTCATTGAAAGTAGTTTGAAAACAAAATTCTTTATTGACTCGCGAATTGAAATGAGATTCGTAAGCGAGGGTGTTTCATTAAATATTTGCTTTAGCAATAGGTTTTTTGAAATTACCAGATTTTCGTAAAAAAATTTATCTGTATATTTGCATAAATATATTAAAATGTGAAATTATAGCATAAGCTACAATTTTAAAAAATTATTCATTTCGTTCTTTCATCTCAACATATATGAATGCTTTTTTTTTACAAAGCTCATTACCAGGACATAAGAAAAGCATTTATTCTTTTGGGGTGTTTTAGATTCCATATATATATATATATATATATAATCATAAAATTATTAAAACAATCAAAACACATTTCTTGATCAACAAAATTAAAACGAAACCAAATAGGTCGAAATCGAAATTAAAACTCAATTCAGAATTACACGCTAAAAGTTCACAAAATGAAAGGTAAATGAATAAGAGCCAATTACTGAAACAAATCCACAATACTATATTCAAAGAATTATTTAAACGAAACAGAAATAGAAGTAACTACGGAAACGAAACCAAAACCGGAATCGAAACTAAAAATCATTACTGATTAAACAAGTTTTAAGAATTAAAATGTTTTTTAATCAATCATTGTATTTAGAGAGCGCAAATGCAGCTACAACTAAAATACAAATGAATATAAATTAATTAACAAAATAAGACAACCGAATCAAAATAATCAAT
>JAPMOQ010061040.1:0-15967 GCA_026543055.1 Argiope trifasciata
AAATAAATGTCATTCCGTGAAATCTAAGCAAACAACGAAGTTCGAAGCGAATGCGAGTTGACAGCGAATATAAATCGCCAAGTGACACCTCCGCCTGAATTCCGCCTCATTTGTAACTTTTTTTCTTCTCACCAAGGTGTGATAAACGAGATTGTGATTAGGTACCTGGGGCCATACATCATCATCAGCGCAAGGAATTAATTTCGGCTACGAATGGAAACCAGAAGAATTGAAGGATGGGGGAAAGGAAAGGCAGGAGCAAATTTCCATTTTTTAAAGTTGACACCATACAACTGAATGTCTCGGATGGGCCATTATTAGACTCTTTTTCACTTCAGTTTTCGATGAAAAAAAGGTACCGGCCTGTGTACTCCCCCCCCCTCTCCTACGTAACTACTACGTCATGGGTAAATACACATTTTGAAACGGTTCATCTAAGGAAGAAAAATGGAACCAGGTTAAGAGAAATCTTGTTGAGAAGTTTAATGATTTTAAGGGAAACTCTAATTTGGAAAAAAATTAGTCAGATTAAAAATAAAGGAAACAGATTTATTTTCCAAAATTAGATGAATCACACAACGTAATTTTTTCAGTGTTTTCACACACACACACACACACAAAAAAGAGATATTTTATAGTACGTAAAATGAGAAAAGGATGGATAAAATAAAGATGGGGTAAAAGATAAAGAGAAGAAAATTGGTAAAATTTACCTAAAAAGAGGTATTAAGAAAGTTTTATTCGACGTTATTCTGTTTTTAGAGAAGCTAGAAAGGAAGAAGTATTAGTTAAATTAAAAGATAAAAATTTAGATTTGTTAGAAACTGCGAGATTTTTTATATCTATTTTCTTCAATAATTTACAATACTCTGCTTAGTGTTTTTCTCATATTAAAAAGCATTAAATTTCTATTATAATAATTACGAATAAAGTTCAAAATTTGATTCAAATCTATAATTTATGTTCTGAAATATATGCACTGAATCTGATTTATCTGTCTTTATACGGTTTTACATAAAGATAGATAGAATGACAAATATTTGAAAGAAAGAAGAATTTAATAGAGAGGTTTATTCTTATTATTGATTTTAAATATAAAATAATCTATCAAATTTTTGACGAATTCTTTCTTTTTATTTTTTGAGTTATAGGAATTAAGGATCGATAGACATAAACTAATAATAAAAGTTCCATATTTGAGTTATATGAACCAACACCTGGTAGACATGATTTTAAACTAATAATAAAGGTTCATTAATTAATAATAGGAATTAGGGCCTAATACATAATTTTACACTAATATAAATTCCAGTTTTGATTTATAGGAATCAAGGCCAGATATACATAATTTTAAACTAACAATGAAGGTGAATAAGTTTGTATGTGCATATATGCTTGCGTTTGTGTGTTGGTGTTGTAGCGGTCAGACCATTTCATTTACACATACCAAATGTAAAGCAGTTAAAACTTGTGGAACAGGAATGTGTACATTTTATTAATTCATCAATTATCTAATCACCCAAATTTTTTTTGTTGTATTGTTTTTTTTTGTATATATATATATATATATATACGTGTGTGTGTGTGTGTTTAACCGCTTCTTGACGTTATTGGACTTTTTCTATTTGAAAATATCAGCACACAATAAACATGGCTAATAAAATAATTTAAGTAACCCGGTTTTAATGTGAAGCGTTTGACGTAACTATGGACATAGAAATTATATCAAAATGCTTTATCCGAAAACAAACATGAAGAATATTTCTGGTAAAGCAGACGTTGGTCTGAGGGAACTAATCTATATGAATAAAAATGAATATTTGTCTGTGTGTCTCTTTTGCCTTCCTCAACTATTCATGTGATTGCGATGGAACTGGATTAGCTTATTGTTAACACCTACGGAATAGTTATAAAGATACTACAATTATCTAAAATTAAATAAAAAATTTTGAATCTCAACCTCATCTGTTTACCAAGAATTGATCTCCAAATAGCTAACCGAGGAGCCAATAGATTCTGTAGAAAGGCTAAATCTAAGTTAAAGGTTAATAGTTTGTATCTATAGTACACAAGTGCCATGTAAGTCATTCTCAGAGGTAACCACTTTATTACAGATTATGCGAGAAAGTTTTGGGAAGACAAACACTGGGGGTTTTCAATTCTAGTTATATTTAAGTGTTTTCTGCAGTAACTGCCAAAAATAATGTAGTACAAATAATTTTGCACTATCTCAATTTTTAAAATTTTTCTTTTTAATCATATTAATGATTTTATGGTATAAATATGTTTTTTATGTTGAATCAATTTTAAAAGAAAATATTTTGATCACATTTTCTAATATTAAACTTGAGAATACTGAACGAATCACGAGATACAATAAATAATTTCTTTTATCAACATTCTGAAAGAGCATTAAGTTTTACGATTCTAAAACAATACACAAATCCAATACATAAAAATGAATATTTGTTTGCTACATGCAAACATCACCTTTCATCTTTTCTTAAACAATTATTTCGACAAATTAAACCCATTTTAACGCATGCGCAAAAGCGCTGAGGGTTTTGCAATCCTTTGCCAAACAGTAGAAAACAGACTTCGACCCTTGGGGAATGAAGTATTTTTTTCCTCAGAAGCTAATGCGCTCCTCCCCCTTCGTCATCTAACCATGGTTCGAAATGACGAGGTCTGACCCGAAATAGCCCTAGTGTTGCTTTACAACGGGGCGTTAAAATAACTAAACTAAACACGACACTATCATCAAATAGAACTCTATTGTGGTAGATAGTCATTTATGAATGTATGGATCTTATCATGCTTCCCAAATATTGTTTTCGGTACTTGTATGGTAGTTTATTACAAACCAGCGGGTGACCGAGCTCCGCTCGGAGAAAACAGGTATCGAAGCTAACTCGAAGATTTAAATTTTCAATTGTGATTTATCAAAACAATACATGCCATAAGAAAATTTGTGAAACCATTGGTGAAAAGATAACCGGTTAAAGTGCACCATTGTAAACTATTCTAAACAAAGTTAGAGTTTGGAAAGGGAACTATTCTATACAAAGGTAAATTAAAGGTAAAGATTGAAGTGTGTTGAAGTTCAATATTTTTGACAAATTTATTTAGAAAAACCAAACATATATACATACATAAGAAACATATTATAAACCTATAACAGCATAAACATAAAACTTTATTAGTTCACCATATTGGCTATAGATGGCAGCACGTTACCGCTTGAAAATTTAAGTAGCCATTATGGCGAACTAATAAAGTTTGAAAATATCCTATCTGTAACCCCGAACTGCTCGACCGTAACGTTTCAAAACCGGTGCCAATCGATTCCTCGTGGCCAAAAACCCCAGACCCCCAAGTTTACAGGAGTTTATTAATTCTGGGGCGATTTTCGACTTGGCAACCATTCCTCGTATTATAGTATTAGATATATGACCGGTGTCAGTTAGGTGACATAACAACAGGTGGCATCTCACTTTCGGACATTTTTTTTAAATTATGGATGAATACATGAATTCTCTTTGCATTCGCCTAGAATTTTAAGTGGAATGTTGTCACGAAAGAACAAGATATTCACAGAAAACAGAGAGAAAAATCAGAATTGGTCAGTATTACAAATATCCGACAGGTGACAGCAAGGTGATATAACAACAGGTGTCAGCTTACTTTCGAACTGTTTATTTTTCTTCTAAATTATGGATAAATACAGGTATTTAATTTGCATTCACCAAGAGATATAAATGGAATGTATTCACGAAAGGGCAAGGTATTCACTAGAAATCAGAGTGAAAAGTCAGTAGTTGCCAGTATCTTTATAGTATTAAGTAAAAAGATCAAAGTTCGTTTTGATTTTTTTTTCTTCGATTTGCAAATGCATTTATCAGGCAAGTCATTTCATTCTGCTAAACTGACATGTCTCCTTGATGTGACTGCTCATTTATAAATCCCTAAAGATGAATTAAAATATCAAAAGACTTAAGGTTTCTTCTTTGGAAGTTTCCCTTTTCAACTTTTACATTCCCCAACTCGCCCGACCGCAAAAGTTATTCATACAAAGTTACGTTTGTTAGATTTGCTCTTCGATAAAAATCTACCTCTCTTCAAACTACTACAATGGATTGAAAATTCATGAGCTATTTAATCACTGCGCGCGTCGGACCAAATTTCGTGATTTTTGTTCAATTTAATTTTCCCGCACTTTTGCAAAAGCCCCTTTAAATAATTCATGCTTCGGTTTGGAGTGCAGTTTTCCGATGCATAATTCATGATCCGATAATGCATATACATGCTAACAGACCAGTTCGCTTCAGTTCATTATCACTGGGGGGAATCCACAAGACACGAGGCTTGCCCAAAGAAATGGAACAATTTACTTTTCATCATTTTTGTTTTGTCGCTCACTTTATTTTTTTTAAACTTTTGCAAAATGGCGAGGGTGGAGGGAGGCCTATCTGATGCAGTTTAAGTTTACCAGACACCGACGGAATTCCAGGCCTTTTTGCAGGAGAATTCATTGTTCTAATGCCCTGGAGTTTTGGAAGAAGTAGTTTTCTAAAGTAGCGCTTTTCTGGAATTTCTGGAAAAGTTTAGATTATGGAGATGGCTCTGGTTAATGATCTGAGTAAGAAAGATTTGTTATTAAGTTCCTGTGTCGATGATTAAGTGTCCTGGACAGAAATGTTTCCCGATCCACAGCATTGATTTTGGCATTAGAAATGAGTTATTTAAACAGAACTATTTAAGTGCTTCGAATTTGATGGTTTTTAAATGGAAATTCTTTTATTTATAATTACTCTGTCTTTTTTCATTTTCCGATAATGCTTTAAAATCACGGAAAAAGAATTTTTAAAAGCACTGAATGCTTTTTTAGAAATTATAATTGAATAAAAATCTTACATAAGCTTCATAAAATAAAGGTTAATGTTTTTAAGTCTAAGAGACTAATAGTATCTAAATTAATTCAAGGTCAATGTATGATTCATGAATATGACTTTTACTAATTGAAACACCATACTAAAATTAATCATTTTGGTGTGGCATGAAAACTGGATATCCAGCTCATTCGAACGTTTATTCGCATATTTTATAACATAACGCCATCCTACATCCCCTGTACCTATAATGCTGAATTATTTCTGTTATTATGTTTGTAATCTGAACTGGATATCCAATATTGGAAATTGGATACCCAGCTAAGTTTCCAGTAAATAGCAAGTATCTGAAACTGGATATCCAGTGTTGGAAATTGGATACCCAGCTCAGTTTCCAGTAAATATCAAGTATTTGAAACTGGATATCCAGTATTGGAAATTGGATATTCCACTAAGTGTCCAGTAAATATCTAGTATTTGAAACTGGATTTCCAGTATTTAAGACTGGATATCCAGTGCTTAAGTCTGGACATACAATTCATTCGAGCACTTATTCGTATGTTTTATAACATAACGCCATCCTACGCTCTCTGTGCATATATCGCTGAGTAATTTAAGTCTTCTATTTTGTCTGTAATCTGAACTGGATTCGCAGTATTGTAAACTGGATATCCAGCTCAGATTCACATGTTTTATAACATACTGGCAAACTTGGGCGGGATCTTTTTTTCTTATTATATATTTTATTTAGATCAGCGAAGGTATGTGGATATCAGTTTAAATAGTATTGATTTAATTGTATCTTTTATCAGACATGGTTGATAAAAGATATAATTATCATATTTGTTGCATGTTTTATAGCATGTTTTAAAAGATATAATTATCATATATTATCAATATCATGGTTGATAGCACAAATGAAAATATAAATTTAATTATACAAAGTAATAGCAATCCAAGAATAAACAGTATGGCTGTGAAACCACCAGTATTTTTCAGTAACGCAGATTGAAATAATGGTTTTTGCAACTTTAAGCAGATTTTTCGAAAAGAAATATTATTCAAGATTAATCCAATTATAACATCTTCATTGTCGCAATACACGGAAATGTGCTGGATTTTATCATTGATATTTTATTGAATCTCTAAACTAAATAAAGTTGAGTAATCACACAGCTTCTGAACACAATAATAAGAAATATTTTAAGTTGCGCGTCTGTTTTTGTTTCTTTGCTGTACCACAGCATAATAACAGCTAATGCCTATTTCAGTAAAGTCATAGGACCACACTTGTAAGTTTGCAATAATTGTCTCACCGTTGCAACTATTTGACATTGTATCCTCTCCAAAATTGTACACCACACCAGTGGGAGGACATATGGCCCTCTACGGCTTTAAAGTGCGCCTTAACCACTTACACGGAGGTTATTCGGTGGAACCGGGCGTCGAACCAGCAACCCTCTGGTTTTGAAGTCGAGACCTTATCACCAGGCCACCACGGCATTTTGGCTATTGAATATGCATTGTTCGAAAGCAGCAGATTAATGAACTCATTTTTGACATATTTTATTCTAAATGTCTGCAGATCTAAAATAAAATAATATTTCAACAAAGATAACTTCAAAAAGTTTATCTTTATTGCTCAAAGCGATCTAACACATCCAGTTCACTAAGTTTTCAAATTAAAAATATTTCATATTTACAATTAATTCCCTTTGAATGTTTCGCTAATAAACATCAAAAGGCGCCAATATTTTTCCAGAAAATAGGCCAAAACTCATCAGCACCTTTGTCTTCTCACATTAATTTGAACAAAGTTTCTTCCGGCAGATGTTTGTCAGTTTACCGATTCAAGAAAGAAGTCTGATAAAATTTCATTTGCCTGTCTTATTTCAATACTTTTTAAAGATCTTTAAAAGCAATAAAAAAAAATAATTTTAAAAAGTTTGATACTTAAACTTTGATACCATCTAACACATAATCTTTGATGCCATTTAACATATAACGTTTGATGCTATCTAACGCATAATCGCTGATGCCATCTAACACATAATCGTTGATGCCATCTAATACATAATCGTTGATGCTATCAAACACATAGAAGAAACCAAAAACACTAAAATAATTTTTAAAAGTTTATCTTTGATACTATCTAACACATAGAACTCATTAAGTTTTCACCGTAAAAATAATCCATATTTACAACAGATTCTCTTTGAATGTTTGGCTAATATACATCAAAAGGCGCCAATATTTTTCCAGAAAGAGGCCAAATCTCATCAGCACCTTTGTTGAATCTTTTCTCACATCACTTTGAACCCGATTTCTTCAGGTAGATGTTTGTCAATTTAACGATTCGCTAACGAAATCTAATAGCATTTCATTTGCTTAATTTATTTCAATATTTTTTTAAGATGTTTAAAAGAATCAAACACACAAAGATAATTTTAAAAAGTTTATGTTTGATACTCATACTTTGATGCCATCTAACACATAATCTTTGATGCTATCTAACACATAGAAGCAACCAAAAACTCAAAGATGATTTTTAAGTGTTTATCTTTGAAGCTCAAACTTTGATGCCATCTAATACATAGAACTCGCTAAGTTTTCACCGTAAAAGTAATCCATATTTACAACAGATTCTCTTTGAATGTTTCGCTAATAAACATCAAAAGGCGCCAATATTTTTCCAGAAGGAAGCCAAATCTCATCAGCACCTTTGTTGAATCCTCACATCACTTTGAACCCGATTTCTTGGGGCAGATGTTTGTCAGTTTACCGTTTCGCTAATGAAATCTCCTTTTGAACCTTCTGAAAAGTCTAAAACTCGCCTAATAATCTCCCGTCGGCGGCTTCCGATCACCGAGCAAATATTTGCCCCACGTCACGTGACCAGGGTAGCGCATCAAAAGCGCGTGACTCGGCGTTGTTGATCTTTGCGAGTGTGGGAAAGATTGCGTCTGGCGAAGTTTGGAGAAAAGCAGCTTTGACTGGACGGATTACGAAGGATGCTTTTAATGTGGACTCTGCCTTGTTCAAAGAGAGAGGAAGGATTAGAAGAGGTTGATTCTGCCAAATTGCGTGGCAAGTGCAAAAAGGTGTTGATTTATTTGTGGAATTAGAGTGTCTGAATGTATGCGACTACTTTAAAGAGAAAAATTTTGAAAAATTTGATTAAAAAAAACATTTTAAACTATGGTTTTTAGATTGTAAATTGTAATACAAAATTAGCATATTATAGTATTATAATTGTATTGTAAAGTATAATACAAAATACTATAAATGAAATAAACTTATTTTGAAAATATTAAATGTTTTAAGAAATAGGAAATTTTATAGTAAATTCTAAAGAAATTTAACCAAAATGGTAAACATTCTTCATAAAATTATAATGCAGAAATGCTATTTTTCTTTGTACTCAAGTTATAGAATATAATTATGAATGAAATGAATCAAAATCTACGAAAAATTTTAAGATGCGAAGAAATTATGGGAAAAATTATACGTGTATATGCATATACGTATATGAAAAGTATACGTATATTTGATATATAGTAATAATTGATATAGTTTGATACGTATATTTGATTCAGTAATATAAAAATTCTATAATATAAAAACTCAATGATATAATCATGAAAAATTTTGTATGGAATTCTTTGACTGACTTTATGCCAATTTTTTCAAATACATGTTTCATATACAAATTTGATTTTTGAATACTATTACTGTATTCCAGTGCAAAATAGCCAAATAACTCTCCTAAGATGATACAATACACTCAGTAAAAATTCTAACTTTACGCCAACATTTAATATTTCGTAACTACTGATCGCCAGGGTCAATGCGGAGATATCTCTAGCAAGAATTGTTTAGAGATTAACAGAGAAATTTGTGAGGGTACCCAATACCATTTCTAGTTTTGCACTGCCTTCTCGTTTTTGTGATGAGAATTTTATCTTCCAATATGCACCATTAGTGGTGCAATTGAAATATAGCAAATAGAAATATAGCGTATAGGAATACAGCACATAGAAATATAGCAAACAGAAATACAACACATATAAAAATAGCTAATTGAAATGTATCAAATAGGAAAAAAGCGTATAGAAATACAGCACACAGAAATATAGTTTATTGAAATAAGCTCTTTATTCGCGCGGTATATGTTCCGTAAATATGCAGCGAATACAGAAACCGTGAATACGGAATGGTCAATTATATGGGAGTATAGGGGATACGTTCCTAGGTGACGAAATAAAAAAATAACAAACACACAAAAAATCAATTTAATTGAAGTTTTTGAACATTTTGATTCATTATCTTAAGGCTTAGGCAAAGGTTTGAAGAATTTTGTCATTTTCTCTTGCTTGGCAGTTTTTAAAAGCTTCTTCCATTCAGACTGATACGCAGCAGTCGCATCGGCAATTTGCCTCTTAAAAAAAGACTTCGTTCCATAGACGGATCAATGTTCATAAGGAAATCGCAAAGCTCATTCACCATTTTCAAACATTCACTCAGATTTTTGAAAATGAATGTCACGTTTCCAGTGCTTGTTGAAGCCTCTTCTTCAATTATCTGTGAATTTAACATTTCCTCCAAGTCGGTTTCAGTCAGATCTTTATGTTGCGATTCAAGCAATTCCTGAATGTCACATGATTCTATCTGTTCGAGTCCATCTCGTCCTATTTCATTCGCGATTTCGACTATGTTTGCTGTTTGCATTTAACAACATACTTTAGGCAAAGGTGTAATAAGATCTATTTTACTTTTTTTATGAGTCCATTTGACGACATTTACAAAGTATATTGGGTTGGATACCTATTGGAATCCTTTTATTATTATCTATGCATTTATCAGATCCGCAAATAAAGAACTTTTTAGCCGCGAATAGAGTATTGGGGTCGCATTTTTTAAATCCGTGAACAGTGAAAACGCGAATGAAGGAAGCGCGAATAAAGAGCTTTTACTGTATATCAAATAGAAATACAGCGAGTAGAAGTTCAGCTCATAGAAATATAGCGCATTGAAATACAACATATAGAAATATAGTGTATATAAATTATAGCGCTGTAGATAAATACAATAGCTGTTTTTTAATCCTAAATTTCTTTCTTATATATTTAAAGTTTTGCTCATAAATATACATAGATAAAAATATTTTTAAATCTTTATAAGAATAATCTGTATTATATAATGTATAGCTGGGCATTCAAAAAGATCCAAACTTCTATTCGCTTAAAACTGCTCATGCTTTTGCTGATTTATTAGAGCAGCTCGTATTTTTGCTGCTTCAGAAATTTGACGATAGCTTTTTGTATGAAAAAGAATATCCATTTTCTATTCACTGTGCCAATAAATGAGGCTATTTATAATCTTTTCTTTTCCTAGACTGAAAAAAAGAGGATAAAATAAATTCAGCCTCTATAGTTTAGCAATTACTCTGATAAAAAATCCCTTTCTATCCATTAATCTATTGTCGAGTAAGCGATAACCCTTACTTTCTAAATATTAATGATGTATATACGAGCCGTGAAATCTCTACTTATTTGCGTCATTGAACTAATACCTGAAAAAGCTACTTATTAACGCAGAATGGAACAATGGAGGATATAATTATGGAAAGTATATGCGTGCATTATCTGGAGGTTGTCAACAAAAATATCATTAGGTGAAAATTTTATTCACTCAAAAAAAAGTTTTTTTTCTCGCAAATAAATATAATTGCCATGATTCTGAATGATCAATCTCTGAAAAAGGCTTAAGAAATATAGATTTAGATTTTATTCTAAGGTAAAGTAAGGGTATTTCAGAATATATTTTAAGAATTTCAAAGATTAAAAAATTGTGAGGAACTACTTAAAGTTTAATTTTTTTATAGCGGATTAAACACAAAAACAGGTTTAAAAAATAATATTTGTACGGAATTTCGTACATTTATATCAAATCGTTTTATAAATGAAAAAATATATAAAATTGAACAAATAAATATAATTGGCAAGATTCTAAATGACCAATCTCTAAAAAAGGCTTAAGAAATATATATTTACTTTTCATTCTAAGGTAGCATATTTTAGAATATATTTTAAGCATTTCGAAGATTAAGAAATTGACAGAAACTACTTAAAATTGGATATTTCATTACTGATTAAACACAAAAATATGTTTAGATAATAATCTTTGTACGAAATCCCGTACAGTTATGTCAAGCCATTTTTTAAATGAAAAGAAAATAAAAAAATGAGCAAATAAACAAATAAATATAATTGGCACGATTTGAAATGATGAATCTCTGGAAAACACTTAAGAAATATATATTCAGTTTTTATTTTGAGGAAGCATGTTTCAGAATATATTTTAAACATTTCAAAGATTAAAAAAATTGTGAGAAACTACTTAAAGTTTAATTTTCTTATAGCGGATTAAACACCAAAATATGTTTAAAGAATAGTCTTTGTGTGAAACCTCCAGCAGTTATGTCAAACATTTTATAAATGAGAAAAAAAATATATAAAAATAGAATCTACCATAAAATGATACAAAATCTAAATTCGAAATATTGCGCTTACACGAAATTCCAAAATCCGTGATTGATGTAAGAGATTTCAAATTACTCTGAATAACATAGAATGACACTCAAAATTCAGATTTCAATCTTGGGCTGCTATACCTACTTTACCTACTTTACATTAATCTAGCCAACTAAGGAATTTATTCTGAAAAAAATACCTCCAGTTCTTCTTTTTTAAATTAAGCTTCTCAATACTGTTATTGGGTTGTTCGGAAAGTCATTTCGTTTTTTTTTGTCAAAATGAAAAGAAATTTTCGTTTAATGAATAAATTATTTATTAAATTATAAAATTGCCATTCTGGTCTAATACCTTTTGCCATATTTTTGGTAGTAACATGATTACACGCTCATAAAAGTTTTGGTCTTTGCTGTAAAAAAAACTGATCGAGGTGGTTTTTGGCCTCCTCATTTGAAGGAACAATTTTGCAAATCAGTTCTGGTACTGATGTACTGTTAACACATCTTATCCACACATATTGGCTAATTTATTTCTGGCTTGACAGCATTTTTACCTTTTATATAGCAAAAAAGAAAAAAAAATGACGAAAATGCTGTTTATTGCTCTCCATATTTAAAAGGGCACCATCTAAAAACTACTGCGAAGAATCAGCTGCACTTTTTCACACTCAAGCCTTGCTATATCAGCTCTTAAAACATAAAATGATTTTGCGGTTTAAGTATGAAATTGGGTGCGAAAAATACAATTAAATCCTCATTGGGAAAAAACGAAATTACTTTCCGAACAACCTAATACAAACCTGTAATTTCGCTTTCTTGCGCAAGTAATTCCTTCATAAAGAAGATTGATTTGCAGTCATCCGTATTAAACGGTGCTCGGATGTCACATCAGAGATCCCAGAGCTTGGCCACAAAATTGACGACGATTTGGTGATTTGTCGAGGAATTCGTCGACTTTGGTAACAAAATGGATAGTACTAATATCAATCGATTGCTTCTGGGAAATGAATAAAAATCAGTGCTGGTTTGCATGAACAGATCCTTTATTAAAAAACGAACAAAAAATATAATTATAAAAATGAGTTCAAATTATTTAATGTCATTGCAGGCCAGATTTCTGAAAATTACCGTGGCATTCAACGTGTTTAAAAAAATAAGTTTGAACAGAAGTTAGATTTGATTGCAAATTACTATATTCTGCGTACCAGAAATTTTCACTTAAAACAAAACTCTAGAATTTCATGGAATTTTGAAAATCCCGAAGATATGCATTTAAGAAACAATTATTGCACCATTCACCAATAATTACCGTTTCCTCAAAACAGAGGCAGTTCTCCTCTGAATCAATCACAGAATGAACCAAACCTCACAATATTTTTTTTAATTGAGGCGTAAAGCAAAAACAGGATCCTCATCATCATACGTAAATGTTAGATTTGAAATACCATCATCATGCATAAAAGGAAGGCCCAATATACTAAAATCATACCCCGGAGGAGGGCACCTCAAAATGAGGATGAGATGCTTCCGGCATGGTGGTTGGATCTTGCCAACCCGATGGGCACAGTAAAAGGTGGGGGTTCTGGAACTCACATCGATGACGGGACGCACTCCCTACAGGGAGGATTGTACCGTGACTGGAGATATCCCTTAGGATTCATGAATAGTTTCCTCCAGTAATGCTGTAGAGACGGTCTGGCCACTCAGTCTTTGCGTGGTTAATCCTTAAGGCCTTATCAAGCGGCAAAATATCGTCGGCACTTTTCGTCAGCAAACGACAAGGAAAGTGACGTCACTTCAAAGTTTCACATGATTGGTTGAATTTCATTTGCGGACTATATTCCCGACAAGATTTTGGAGCTGGTTAGAAAAAGTTGTCAATTATGGAATTTTCTTGTCTGGTTTTTGAGAGTAGAAACGGAAAAGTTCTGACGAAATTTCACCGTGTGATAAGGCCTTTAGAGGTGGGTCGGAAGTCAGTGATATGACTACGGTAAGATCATCCCCCCAAGGAAGGCGCCTCTAAATGAAGATGTTTTCACTCCCCGAAAGGTACATGAAAAGTTGGTGGTCTTCCTCCTCACATCAATTTACACGATGACGTATATCCTTTAGAAATGGATGTACTGTGACCGATGATGGCCTATAGGACAGTTTCCGCCAGTGTTGCTGTTGCAGTGATCCGGTCTTTTCGTAGTTTTATCCGTGTGCTTTCGTGCTGGTCGGTGAATTAGTGATATGGCACTGATTCATCGGCCTTTATTTGATGGCCGCGTTAACCTGATGGTAAGGTCTCAGCTTCGGAACCCGTAGGTTGCAGGTTTGAGCCCCGATTTTACCAAAGAGCCACCGTGTAAGCGGGTCTAGTGCACGTTAAATCCGTAGGAAACAAACGTCCTGTCGCTGGTGTGGAAGCTTGGAGATGAAATAGCAGCTCACTTGTCGGCCTAGTCATCCTACCGTGATTCAAAATGATCAAAATAGCCCTAGTGTTGCTCTAAAACGGGACATTTATATAACTAAACTAACAAACCGACCTTGATTCCATTCGCCAAACGAATTCTTTATCCCATTTTAGTCATAGCCAATAATAGAACAAAGAATTTTATTCCATTACTGGCTATGACCAGATCACTATCCAATAATGAATAAAATTCGTTATTTGTTTTCATTATTTTTTTAGCGGGGTTAATTGCTGAATTTTATAGCAACCATTTTAAGCTCATTTTAACTATCAGATGGACTGTATATAGATTGGCGAAATTTTTCGAAATTTTCGATAGCGCATTTTAGAGTAAACTGCTATCTTGGGTAAATTCACGTCATATCAATGTAATTCAACTGTTTTATGTTATTTGTACATAGTTGGAAATTTAGATTGCTAGAGTTCATATCCAATTAAAGGAACAGTATCCTCTTACACATCTGGTCATACTTTCAAAAGTGAATTTAACTTATATTAGCATTTCCTCTACTCTACTGTTTGAAAACGAAATGTAAAACCCTCCACGCTTTTGCGCATACGTTAGGGGCGTTTAATTGGACAAAATAGGGGTAAGAGGAAAGATTGAAGAAGTAGATGTTTGTATTTAAGAATAAAGACCAACGATTTTATGAGACTTACACATTACAGATAATAAGTAATACAGAAGGAAAATTGTACTAATTCGCAATAAAATATTTCAGAGAAATTTTTATTTGGTGTAAGATGCATAAGTATGAAATTATAAAAAATGAATGAATAATTTCAGTTTTTAAAATTTGGTAATTACATTTTAAAACAATAATAATGATATTTTATACATTAAAAGGCTTTTTTTATATGATATTACATTTTAACTATAATTTTTTCTCAGTTTCTTTTTGTGTCTTGGCCACAATATTTAATGATATTATATAATTTTTTGTATCATTCTTGAATGGTTTTCTATCACTTGAATTTGCCATATCAAAGTGAAAGTTTGAATTAAAGCACAATACTCACATACAAAAAAAATGGAGATAAAAAGTATCTAATGAGGATAATCCAAGGTTAAACGCTGATGTGGTGTGGAGAGAGGCGTGCCAGCTCAGGTATCATCCTAGTCATCTGACCGTGGTTCAAATTTATGAGGTCCGTTCCAAAATAGCCCTCGTGTTGCTCTAAAACGGGTCCATTAATATAACTAAACTAAACTAAACCAAGGTCAAAGGTGCAAAAAGGAACAAAAGAATACCATAAGTACGTTCATCGCTTCTCATCTCACCCCTAAATAAGATGGAATCATCAAAATCTGGTCATCTCAGAATCCGTTAATGAAAAGCACCAATAAATTGAGCACTGAATTCCAAGATGCACTTTTCAAAATTGGCTCCAAAATATTTTTAAAGAATAAATGAGACACGATTATTTTATCAATATTTCTTCCCTGATAACATTTAATTAATTCTTCAGAAACGAATTTCAAAGATGTCTTGCAGGTTTTCTTTTTCTTTTACTTGTAACGCGTGCCAAGAATTTGAACATTACCAGCTTCGCTTTTTATCAGCAAGTGATGAAAATCTGCTTTTTTTTTCAACTTCCTTTCGAGGGTCAGGTGATATCTAGTGCCGGTAATTTGTTTTTTTGAGATATATTGTTGGCTTCCGAAGACAGGATGATGGATGGACGGTTGCAGTGATAAGACCAATAAAATGCGATAAGCAGAATTCCATGCTTCGGGGCATCCAAGACAAGAGAATAAAGAACATCATATTATCTCACGAGAATTTTTTATTATTATCACACAGTACTTTTTTCTTTTCTTTCTGGATGTGTGCTTACTGCGTGAGACATGTCGTGAAATTATGTCGCGATATTTGCTTTATGGAGCGTTTCATAAGCGATTATGAAGATTGGATAGCAAAATGCTCGAAAAATTCTACAAATTAAGTTTAGAAAGTTTCAAGAAGGGACAGACAAGAGAATAAAGAACATCGTATTATCACACAGTACTTTTTTCTTTTCTTTCCGTGTGTGCGCTTACTGCATGAGACATGTCATGAAATTATGTCACGATATTGCTTT
>JAPMOQ010061040.1:24893-36510 GCA_026543055.1 Argiope trifasciata
TATATATATATATATTGTTATTTATATAACAGTATTTAGTGGTGGGGAATAACACAGAACTCCTCCATTGAAAAAAATATTTAATTAATAATTCTTAAAGCACTTTAAACACTCGATGAAATAATATGCCATACATATAAACAATCTACGAAATTCAAAGTTTGAACTGCAGCAAAATTAAATAGAAAATGATAACATTTACAAAATTCCATCAGTCACTTATTTCAAATAATAATAACCTAGCAAAAGTGGAATGCATTTTTTGCTATACGAATTCCTGTTGCCAACGCTCCAAATGATATATCCTTTTGGCAGACAGAAGCGAATTCGTTTATAAATGCTTCATAGCTCTATTTTGTCATGTATTATTTAAATCCATATTTATAAAGTATTAAAGTATTATTGTACAATATTGTGCGATGTTATGTGATTCTAAACAATATTCCGCAATATGAAACAATATTGTGAATATTGATCAATGTCCTACAACATTTGTGTACTACTACGGTCCAGATAGCACAATCTGTTTCACTATGTTGTACAATACTATGTAAGATTATATGATATTGAACAATATTCCACAATATTCAACAATAATCGGTACATTGATCGTCGTCATACAATATTGTACAATATTTGTGTGCTACAAGCGTTTAGCTGTATTCCTCTAATACTCGATTTTGCTTCATTCCAGGTCCCCCAGACCCCGTCCAGAACTGCACCCTCATGAACATCACTCAGCACTCGTTCCGACTCGAGTGCACGGAAGGATCGAACGGGGGTCTGCGGCAGCACTTCGTGATGGAGGTGCACGACACCCAGCTGCACAGGCTGCGCGCCAACCACACCGCAGACAACCCCGTCTTCCAGGTTCGAGACCTGCCCCCCGACACGGGTTTCGTGGTCGTGGTGTACGCCGCCAACGCCAAGGGGAGGAGCCAGGCAGTGGTGCTGAGGGTGAACACGCAGAACAACAAGCAGCCGGACCACCGGAAAGGTGCGAACTTAATGTTCTTTCTGGGGAAAGCAATTGAACACTATTACACAGGGCCAACACTTACTTCCCTAATAGCACACAAATGTTGTATGAAATGGATCAATATTGACAATATTAGTTAATATTGTGGAATGTTGTTTATTATCATATAATATCACACAACAGCGTCTTCTGCATTTTATTTTACAATACTTATACCCCTAGCAAAGTGCGCAGTCTGTTGTACTGTATTGTACAAAGCTTACACCCCTAATAACACACAAATATTGTACATTATTGTATAATATTGATCAGTATTCACAATATTGTTGAATGTTTTTTAATGTCTTATAATATCTCACAATATTGTACACTATAGTACAACAGACTATTCAGTATATTGTACAATAGTTACACCATTAT
The DNA here is from genome assembly GCA_026543055.1 of Argiope trifasciata. Classification (NCBI taxonomy): domain Eukaryota; kingdom Metazoa; phylum Arthropoda; class Arachnida; order Araneae; family Araneidae; genus Argiope; species Argiope trifasciata. The sequence continues at coordinate 26,293 of JAPMOQ010061040.1, forward strand.
CAGTACACATATATTGTATGATATTGATCAATATTCGCAATATGGTTGAATATTGTTTAATGTCTTATAATATCTCACAATATTGTACACTATAGTACAACAGACAATTCAGTATATTGCACAATACTTACACTTTAAGTTGCAGACAAATGTTGTGCAATATTGTATGGTATTGATCAACATTAGCAATATTGTTTATATTGTAGGATATTGTTTAATATGATATAATGTGTCGCAATATTGGGCAATATAATGAAACAGACTGTACACTGTATTGCACAATACTTACACCACTATTAACACTAAATTATTGTACAATATTGTATGATATTGATCAATATTTGCAATATTGTTGAAGATTTTTTCGTATCGTATAATATCTCACAATATTGTACAATATAGGCAACATACTTTGCAGTATATTCCACAATACATACACCACTAGTAGCACACACATATTGTACAATACTGTATTATATTGATCAGCATTTGCAATATTGTTGAATATTATTTCATGTTGTATAATGTCTCACAATATTGGATAATATAGTGCAACAGACTGTGCAGTATATTGCACAATACTTACATCCCTACTAGCACACAAATATTGTACAATATTGTATAACATTGATCCATTTTCACAATATTGTTTAATATTGTGTAATATCATATGATATCGCACAATATAGTGCAGCAGACTGTACTACCTGAATGGGGCCAACCATTGCGTGCAATAGAAAATGTTTGTCTCTTTGGTGCAACTATTTTTTACTGTCCGGTTTCAGTCACGTGATCCCCCTAAAGTAGGCGTATCTTCAATTACGCTCAATAGTTGGTACCATATGAACACTATTTTACGTAAAGGAAGACCATAATGAGGTTTTCCACACATTTCTCTTCCCCATATGCTATGTGTAGACTATTACTGTACCCATTAAAAAATTAGAATTCAAGATTTTGACGATTCTCTTGATAAGGCCTTCCTAAGCTAACAAAAAAACCAGTTTTGGCATTACGTGTGTCTGTCTATCACAAAGATGACTTATAATCACTCATAACTATAAGGAAAATACTATCTTCATACCAAATTTCTAGATCTCTATTAGATTTTGAGAAACGTCTGTTCTCAGGTAAACTGTCTGTTCTGCTGTTCGAAAATAATTTGGCACGATCAAACCTGGAGAGATCTTGATAGATAATATTGAATAAACGCACACATTAAATTTTGAACCATATTAAATAAGGGGTTGACCCCTTATCGTTCCATACTTTAAGATTACACAAATTCGAAAGCTCAAAAGAGCAGTGATTTAAATGTAATAAATTTTGTGCATTATTGTATGACAAGAGTAAAAATTTGTACTCTTTTACTCAATTTTGTGTATGATTGCATTAAAAAATTCTAATTGGTTGCCATAAGGGTGTCTAATAGATAAATTCGGTTTTTTTGGGTTATATTAATCGCATAACAGGCGATAATCGCTAAAAAGTGTCCAAACTTGTATGATAGATTCTGCAAAAATGCGGAATTCGTGCCAATATTTTGCAAATACTGACTCCTCTCGAATAATACCTATATTAGAGTTTATTTTAGTTATATTAACACCCCTTTAGGGGGGCAACACTAGGGCTATTTTGGGACAGATCTCATCATTTTGAACTATGATCAGATGACATACCTATAGTGGAGAATATAGAGTTAAGAATAAGAGAAACACTCTCACCCATTAGCGAGCAATGTTTAGATGGAAATTCTAACTACCTGCACAATGGAATATTAAATTTCAATTTCTTTTTCGAATAAGCCCGAATAAGCTCTCATATGATCTACATTCCATAGGGTAGGTAAGACTAAATTGCCTAAATTGGTGAAGTCAAATTATGAGTTCATTATTCGACTCTTTTCCTGAAACAGCATTAATTTGTGTAGATATAGATGAATGTCCTAATGGATGTATGTCCTCTTAAGATGAAATTGTGCCCCGTTGTGTGTGTTAGCACTTCGCTAAACAAGTGCACAAAAAATCAATTATGTAAAACAAAAGTCTATTATCAAAAATTATTATTCTGGCTATTATCAAAGCCAGAAAAAAGGATTAATAAGGCTTTGCAGTTGATTAGGTGAGCCGCTGCATCGTTGTTGGTAGAGCATCAGTCTCGTAAACGAAAGGTAGTGAGTTCTGTCTTCGTCTCGGCCAAAGACCAGCATGTTGACAAATGGTAGTGAGGACACCTTGAATAGCCCGTGTCTTCAAAGTTCCCATAACAAATGATACCTCTGGTGGGGTACTGAATTAGGGATGAGTCGGTCTCTGATAGGAATCCCAATTCTGACTTGCGGATGAATGAATGAGTTCGACCGCCTCCTCAAAAGGGTTGTGTGTTCGATCAAAGTCTTTCTTTCACCTGAACTGTGCTAGTAAACAGCGAAAGGCGCACCCTTCATTCGAAAATGCTACTCTCATTCGGCTAGGTATGACGAAGTGCCATTAGACAGACAGACAGTTGATAAGATGAGGAACATCAAGAAATAATAGTGTATCTGATCTTCATAAAAAAACCACAAAGTCCAACTTAAGATAATATTTACATTGACATAAAATGGACTATAAAGGCTTCCGAACCTACTTAAGACATTCATAAATTATTTGTCTCCCAGTCTCTAAAGAAGAATAGGTTCAAATATCTCCTGAATCATTGCCCGCTCTATAAATATGGATTTTGAGCGATTAGATGCATCAATCAATAATCCACCGCGTTAAATAAATCGGATTCGATTTGAACCACATCGACAGTTTGGGAGACCATGCAACCCAGATAAGCTCGCTATAACCACTTCAATAGCTCATCCTAAAATATAACCAATTACCTGGAAAAACAGATTCCGTGCTCGCCATGCTTCATCGGCGCAGCTAATCGCCAGATTAACTGTTATGATGAATTGTTCTCAGATTAGCCGTTGCTCTAGATGAGTATCCCGGAGCGGATTTGCCAGGTATTAACTTCCTTCGTCTCCCTGAGAATGTATTGGGAGCAATCGATCTAAATTTAGGGAATGAAAGGATGGAAATAAAATCTGTTTTCCTTACATTTTACTTTCTTCCAGCTTATATGCTTACCGCTTCAGAACTGAAAGCCTCAATATGTTTCCTTTCTGTAACATCATTTCAGTCACTAAAAGGTTTGACGAGAATAGCATGGGGATTTTTAACCAAAATATTTCCAAGCATCTACAATAAGTTTTGAAAAGCTACATTTCTTTGCTCCGGTATATCTTGGCTACTTTTTCTGATGCACTATTAGTAAACATGATTTATTTAATAAATAATTATTAGAATACGATTCAAGGATTAATATAGAAAACAAGCATCAAAGTGTTTGATATTTTCGGCATTTTTCCATTTTAATGGACATAATGACAGTATAAATAAATTTCTAAGAAAAATAAAAATACATATTTATTGAACTATTAATGAGTATTTTATAATTTAAAAATATGTATAAATGTAATTATTCATTTTGATAATATTCTTGATTAGAATATAACAAAAAGTAATTATACATGTTGGTTATAATTAAAGTTCCACTTTGAAATGGTCCTAAAGGCAAAAACACTGAATCAAATATGAGCAAACTTGGTAATAATTTAAAAGAGATAATGGGAATTACTTTTCTGTCAAATAATGTAGTAAAACTAACCACCAGTTTAGTTATATTAACGTGTCGTTGTAAAGAAACGCTAGTGCTATTTTGGGATGGACCTCGACATTTTGAACAACGACCAGAAGATGAGGACGACACCTGAAATAGCACCCCCCTTTCCACACTAGTGGGAGGACGTTTGGTCAGATTTAACGTGCAAGAGACACTCTCCTCACGACGGATCTTAAGTGGAATTGAGTCTTGAACCAGAAACCCTCCGGTTCCAAAGCCGAGGCTTTACTACCAGGCATTTAACCGTCAGGGGGAAAATGCAATATTGTGAAACAAAGTAAGGCGTGAAAACAACAGCTTAAAATGTGTTTAATCGTTTATGAAACGATTAAACATGGTGCAAATCATGTTTAATATATGTTATTTCTGATGGTGATAATCTGAGCATTTTGATGAAACTGAAGGATGTGGGTAACTGACTTATGCTTAAAATTCTTTCTAATATCCTAAGAGTTATTGTTGAAAATAAAATAAAGCGATTTTACTTGTTTTCAAAAGACTGAATATGCTTTGTAACACATTCCAGAAATAATTAAGTACATTTTGTCATATTTGCTTAGCAATATTTCATACATCTTCATTTTCACCCTGGTGGGGAGATTTTAACCCTCCACCCCTTTTTCACTGAAAAGAAATTCAATTAATTTTTAAATTTTAATTTAAATGAAAACACAGTTATCAACAATCACGCGGGAACTTTCAAAGCCAGTTGGCGAAACGGACTTGTCTGACTTTCCTACGTCAGTTGCGGTAGCGCAATGCAGTTTAGAATTTTTTTTTATTTCCTTCATTCAGTTTTCTTTTCCTTTAAAATTACTTCAGATTGAATCCGAAAGATGGATTCATCAACAACATTTGATTTTAAATACATCAAACACAGAGGAAATAAATCGAAGCGTTTGGAGTAATCGGTCGAATTTCTGCTAAGTGTAGCCTCATTTCTGTTGGGGGAAAAAACTGAATCTTTACTTATCTTTGGCGGGATTTAGCCTCAGCGTTTTGGTGTGAAAATTTTTAATGAATAAAATTATGAACCACACAATTAAAAGGAATAAAAAGTAGCCTACTTTCTATTCCTGACTGTAATCTGTCCTTCTGCTAAATTTCATCCAATTCCGTTTAGCCGTTCTGGAGTGATTGAATAATAAATATACATTCATCTAAGCATCAAAACTTTCACATTTATAATATCAGAATAGATTTTTAAATAATAATATTGTATTTATAGTATTTTCTATTATACTTGAAAGTACATCTAAAAACCATACTTTCAAATAGTTTAAAAAAATCGTTTTTTTTTTAAATTCCTTTGAACGTAATTAAGTAACAAATGTCCATAGATCCATCAAAATTTTCACATTTATAATACTAGTATGGATATAAAAAAATAGATTCAGTCAAAATATCTCCGTCAATACTATTTAAGTTAATCGAATCTAATGCCAATACCACCATTTAAGAAGTTTTGAATCGAAGAATGGATAATATAGAGATCCAATATCACTTTAATGTTCTTCAAAGCCAATAATTCAGACTGACTTCTCGGAGATTCCACTGTGATTTAACCGAAAACTCTTTGCTATTGTTCTCCCTGGCTTATTGCATTAAACACACACTTTCCGTCCCATCGAAACGTCAAATAATCGGACCATCACTGCCAAAGCCCGCATTCCTTAATTCCATTTCTCCCGGGCCGGTTACAGTGAGATGTTTTGATCTGTCTCCATTAATCATATTCCCTTCGTCTCAAAGCCAGAGCCAGAAATTCCCATTCCTTATAAAATTCCGCGCGCCGTTGCCATCCGAAATCTCCTAATTGTTGCCACTGGAAATGAATTAGCAACGGAGCGTGCTCAGTCATTTTAATTACACCAGAAAGTACTGCACTGCTGCCACCGTCGGATGAATAATAATTCAGTTTACATGAAGAGAAGAGGGCATTAAGTGGCAGGCGGCGGTGTGAATTAGTGTCAGAAATTAACGTGTCCTTTTCAACTTACGGCTATCACTGCGAGCTGTGTTGTCTGTCTGTGTTAATTATGGCAGATGCACTGTTTTGCATCGCACCGGCATTTTTGAAGAGATGTGCATAGTTTCTAGTGCCACGTGGCTTTTGGGGAGAACAGAATACTTGTATTCGTAAAGAATTTATTCTCGGCTATACAGAGGAATAAAGAACAGAGGGTTTGGAGGAGAATTTGGAGAAAAAAATAATTCCCTCAGATTTTTTTACGAACATTAATAAAATGACATATCATATTTTTTTAAAGACAAACTTCGTTTTGAAATTTAGCAAATGCGTAGATTTCTATAGGATTTAGATTCAATTCCTAAATAATAGTTTCTTCATCACTTTTAATTTCTCGAATATATATATATATATAAACCTCTTCACAGATTGAAAAATTATTATGTTTCCACCCTCCTTAAGGTATCCGACTACGTTAACCCTTTATTTACTGAATTATGTTGCCGTCTATTTATCAACTTTATTTTTGCACCGGTCGTTTATTTTCCTTTCAGAATCATCCCAGGGAACCCCAAGAAAAATAATGTAATTAACAGAAATATCTTAATTAGTTTAATTATTAATTAAATATTTTTAATTCCTACTTTTAGCTTATATTCACCTCATGTTATTTGGGTTACGTTCTCCGTGTTCTTTAGAATACAATAAGCAAAATTAGTCATAGAGTAAAGATATAAGCTAGATTTTGATGGTACTTTTAAGTACCGTCAGTCAATAAACAGTTAAAAACACTGGTTATCGACCAGTGTATTAATATCTGCAGCTACATACGTAGCTGTAGTTATTAATAAGCTACATCTCTTGATAGCTACATATCGTCAATAGCCACATTTCTTATTAAATAGTTACATTTCTAATAAATAGTTACATATCTACAATAACCACATTTCTTATTAATAGTTACATATCGACAATAACCACATTTCTTATTAATTAGTTACATTTCTTATTAATAGCTACAGCTACATTTCCTACATTTAATTCATAATTAAATACTATAAGTCATTTCTTTTCTGAAATGTCAGTTATTTTGAAATACAATTAGGCTTAACGATAATCGGAACTCTTTCAAAGAAATGCTAGTCGCTAACTAACACTCTTTAAAAAAAAAAAAAAAAAAAAAAAAACTTGAAACGTGTGCATTACCTATTCTTAATGACTCTCAGATAAAAGTAGTAATGTTTCAGCGAGACCGGGAAGCGCGTAAGCATAACGCGTATAAAATATACATAAAACTCGTCTCAAACTCCACTTTGCGTCCTTCAGTTTTGGAAAAGTTTTATAACATCGTTACGAATCCTTCCTTTGAGTTAGTTTTAACTCTCATCCCTTAATTCTTAATTGGACGAGAACTGACGTACTTTGCACGGAGAATTCGGAAAAGCAAATAGTTAAATATTTATATTAAAAATGCATCTTTGAGTCTTTTTCAGAAAAATTGCTTAAAAGTAAAAATTATTATTGCGATTTAAATAAATTTGAAGACGAAGCATATTCGTTTTTTTTCTCTTTCTAGTTCTCTTAAGGTTAAAATCACCGTAACTTTTACGTACGGCTTCAAACTAATTACCGCACGTTTGAAGTTTACGGCTGCTAAAAGCAATGAAAAAAATAAATATAACTCATTAATTAAAAGAGTCTTAACACTTTTGGAGCCGTAAAAAGTTGCGAGCTTTTATTTTCTAAGACAAATTACGCTGCTAATATTAATAAATGCGATAAGTGCAATACATCATAGCGAAGGTTACTTTTTAAGGGCAGATACTCGGAACCAAAAATAAAACTTTTTTTTCGAGGATTATTCTTTAAAAACGCGAGTTTTGGAAGTGATTTTCTTCTTTAGGAATTCTCCCTCGGAGTTCTGCTGTTTTGTTCCTGTGAGTGTTTTAATTATATTCTTTTGAACTTGATAAATTAATTAATTAGTTTTCATTATGCTTTGGATGCAAGTTTGCGGAAACTTTATCATGAAAGATCGGAATGTTTTTAGATTCCGAAAACGAAAAATGAAGCATTAGAGATAGAATTGCAGCTTTCTTTTTTTTCAGTGTGACTTTTATTTTATTTTATATGACCAAAAGTGGTTCATTCAAATGAATCAAAGTGCTGTTTTCTTAATAAGGCAGAATGTTTGGTTTAAAAAGTTTTCAATTAATTATTTGCGTTGAATATATGAATGGACATTATGGAGTTTAAAGGAGGAATATTAATGGCTAAAAAAGTCTTAAAACTTTTTAAAAAAACCTTATTTGTAAATGTAAAGTAAAAAGTATGATGATTAATTTTTATGTGAGATCCATTTTGTCAAAAAACTGATATAAAAGCATTTATTTTTAATCTGAAACGCTTTAAAAATGCATTTAATAAAAAGCAACTTTAAGCACAGATAAAAATTCTGCAACTGCCTCATTTTCTTTAAGAATTGTTTACATATAAAATAAAACTTATATGTAAAAAAGAAAAAAAAACATATTCGATCACATAATGTCAATTACTTTATTTAATTTTCAAAATTGCTCTTATTTAGTATCACCAGCGGGTGACCGAGCTCCGCTCGGAGAAAACAGGTATCGAAGCTAGCTCGAAGATTTAAATTTTCAATTGTGATTTATCAAAACAATACATGCCATAAGAAAATTTGTGAAACCATTGGTGAAAAGATAACCGGTTAAAGTGCACCATTGTAAAATATTCTAAACAAAGTTAGAGTTTGGAAAGGGAACTATTCTATACAAAGGTAATGTAAAGGTAAAGATTGAAGTGTGTTGAAGCTCAATATTTTTGACAAATTTATTTAGAAATCCAAGAATATATACATACATAAGAAACATATTATAAACCTATAACAGCATAAACATAAAACTTTATTAGTTCGCCATATTGGCTATAGATGGCAGCACGTTACCACTTGAAAATTTAAGTAGCCATTATGGCGAACTAATAAAGTTTGAAAATATCCTATCTGTAACTCCGAACTGTTCGACCGCAGCGCTTCAAAACCGGCACCAATCGATTCCTCGTGGACAAAAACCCCAGACTCCCAAGTTTACCGGAGTTTATTAATTCTGGAGCGATTTCCGACTTGGCAACCATTCCTCATATTATAGTATTAGATACCTAATATTTAGGGGATTGCAACAATTTAAAAAAAACGTTAGCAGTTTGCATTCATGTTAAAAATATTTAATTAAATTATTTTTAACATTTCATGTTAAAAATAATTCTCAACGTGCTTAAAAATTTTCAATAGATTGAACTTATCTTATTATTGTTTTATCTTATTATTACTTTTATCTTATTATTGTTTTTTTTTTGCTTCAAAAATAACATAAATCTATTAATGAATTGTCACAAGTTCTCTGATATCATAGAAACATAAGAATCTTTAATTTACATCAATTGATGTATAAAATGTTTGAAGAAACAATTGATGCTTTACGAATAACAAAAAAAAAATCATTATTTTATCTTATTATTACTATTATTTTGCTTCAAAAATAACATAAATCGTGTTATAAGTTGTCACAAGTTCTCTGAAATTATAGAAGCATAAGAATCTTTATTTTACATCAATTGATGTATAAAAAGTTTGAAGAAACTACCGATGCTTTAAAAAAATAATAAATAATCTTATTATCATTATTTTTTTGCTTCTAAAATAACATAAATGGAATGGAAAAATTTGTTATGTATTCTCTGAAATTGAGGAAACATAAGATTCTTTATTTTACATCAGTTGATGCTTAAAAAGTTAACAGAAAATTTCGAATGTTTTACAAATATTCAAAAGAAAAATAATTGTAAGACATGCTAGAGAAAGAATAACTCATTTATCAAATCACCATTTTAATATGTTTAAATATTTCTTATAAAATATCAGTATACGTATTTAAATACAATTTAAACCTTCTTATCTTTTAATTGGTTGATAGCTTTTGCAAGAAAAATATTGTCCAGGTATTAAAAAATTGGTTTGAGTGTATTAAGCGATGAAACAATTTGTAACGCCTCCAAGCAGTAAAACTCAGGGTTAGCCTCTTATCTTAGGGTTTTGAAATATTTTCACTATGAAATATCAGCTGTCATCTTTCTACAGCTTTGCTTTGCAGCTTTGGAGATGATTGTTTTCTCGAATCTCACATAGCATTCAAATTAAAATTTATTTTTATTTTTATTTTAATAATATTTTTAAAATATATATGATATATAATTTTACTCTGTGAGGTGCTAAAAATGATTCCATTGGGTTTTTTATGACTCGTCTATTATTTTATGACTGTTTTTTTTTTACTCATCTATTTTCTCGAATCTTTCATAACATTTAAAATAGGAATACTCAGTTTCAACCTTGCTCTATGAGGTGCTAAAAACGATTTCATTGGTTTTTTTTACGGTTTTTTATGATTCATCTATTTTCTCGAATCTTAGATAACATTTAAAATATCAATACACAGTTTCAACCTTGCTCTATGAGG
>JAPMOQ010061040.1:37830-62944 GCA_026543055.1 Argiope trifasciata
TAACCTACTTTAGCTAATCTATTTTAAGCTCTTTAAAATATTTGTTGCAATATCTGACAGAATTTAATGTACGAACTCCAATTATTATTTCGTATAGAATAACTGCTCTATATGAGCAATGGTTCCGCTTTTGCTTATATGCGCATGACAATTTTGCATTCACCATTTCTATACTCATTGTCAACAATAATGAAAGGGTAGCCTAATTCAAAAGAATAAGGGTTTCCTTTTACTTCAAAAGTACTTTATTTTCCTTTCCTTTCTTTATAAACCTCAAACAAAATGATGGTTTTGAACAAACTTTTAGGACCTTTAAACTAATGAATTAAAAGTTTCATTTCAACAGAACATTCTAAAATTTTCTGTTTTATGCTAACGATACCATAAATGAATCTTTACTTGTGTTAGTTAACGGGAATCGTGATAACTCACTTAATAATTCTTGAAATAGTTTATTCACAATCCAAATAATAATATAACCCATTATATTTTAGATCATTCGCAAACAAAGTACATTCATTCTTTGCTACAATAACGAAGTTTAATTACTTTAAAACTGCTTAGAAACGTATTTGAATAGTTTTTTTTTTCTTTTACAAATTCTATTCTCCAAAAGCCTAGCAAATAGGTTTTCTGTAAATAGTAGCTACTAAAATTACAAGCTTCTGAAGCGCCAATATCGTTTGTAAGAATACAATACAACTCGACTCGAAATCTGCTGATGACATGTCTATTTCAGAGCCGTTTGCAGTCGCAGTTAAAGTCTTTTATCGAACGGTATGACGCTCTTTGTTCTAGCTCCTTTGTTGCGAAATTTCGCGCCAAAGCCTGTCAACAACCTTTTCCATTAGAGAGTGACGGTTGCAGTGCGCCAGCAAGAGTTGAGTTCTTTATTCTCTGTGGTCTGATCAATAGCGCCAATAATGATGTCTGTTTAGCAATGCAGAATTTATTTTATTTTGTTCTTCTGTTTTCCACTAAGATTGCTTTTAATGATAATGGTATTCCAGAATAAAACTTCTTTGCAGAATTTTTAACGTAGAGAGAATTAATTTTTCGGGAAATCTCCTTTAATCTCAGAGACTTTTACCTTGTGAGTGATTTTGAATCAAACGTTGCCATAGCAGCAAAGAAATTTTTCAGTTAAAAGTCATTTGCTTCATTTGTTTGAATTTATCTTTCGTTAGCCCATCTTTAATAAAGACTTTGCTGGTTTCATGTAAGAATTTGCACAATTTGTCTTTAAAGCACATTTGCATATTGAAGCCATGATTTTTCTTGTGGAATATTAATGTTTTTGTTCGATAAAAATTGTTGAAAGCAGCAGTTTGAATTCAAAGATGAACATTTTTTTTCTTTTAGTTTCAAGAAGAATTGATTCAAAGAATTTTGAACAGTCTTCATCTGAGATTTTCATCTTCCATTATTTTTTTTTTATTTCTTCAATTTTCAAAAAACTTTATCTCAGAAAAAAGTCAATGCATTTTTAGATTTTTTTAAAAAAAAAAACTTTTTCCTAAAATACTTTTGAAAATACTTCCTTAAAATAGCTTCATTATTATTCAACAAAACAAAGAGTTTTTACAAATAAAATATTAATGCATTTAACAGTGAGATTATTTCCATGTAAGTTTCCTTCCAAAAGAAATTTTACTGTATTTTTACTCATTATTAAATGCAAATATAGTTTTAATTTGAAATTCATAATCCGGAATTTCAAACAGATAAAAGAATATATTCATCAATATTATACAAATTTTTGAAGGCATATTTAGAATTTACTTAAGATAATATCTTAATTTGGTATAATAATCTGGTATCTTTTAGATTATAGATTAGAAGAATATCTCACTAAATTTTCAAAGGGTATTCAGTAGTGAATTTATTTCATTATGGCAATACAGCTGTTATGTTTCTTAGTAAGAAAAATTACTTTAAAAGAATCATTCGTTTCTTACAAACAAAAAATTTAATCTCTTATACATTTTTTTTTTCATTTTCTTGCTCATAAAGTTTGTTATTCAGTTGCAATTTTTGAAAATTTTAGATGGCCCTTCCTTAATGAATTTTCAAAGCATTTTTATAAAAATGCAAGACTGAATTATAGCTTTAAATTTATTGCAGAAATTTAAAAGTGATAATTTGCTGTGAATTTGATGAGTATAATCCTTTTCTTATTCATCATGATAAATTTTTACACTAAGCATCCAATTTCATTGCTTAAAGTTTGATAAATTTTTTGACTTCCCAATGAAAATAAAATCTCGTTTAATAATAAAATCTCGTAAAATAATACCAGCAGTTTAGTTATTCTGCAGTTTTTATAATTGTATTTTTAATTGCTATTATTTTCAAAGAACAATTTGGTGCACTGAAGACTGATAAGAAATCTCAAAAGCTCTGATTATTACAGAAATATATAATATATATACTAAACCATACACTGTAACCTCGAAAGACTTGGTTGTTGAAAAAGCATTTAATATACAGTAATTCATATCTAATAATCTCAAAAACTGTGGTTATTAAAAAAACATCCAATATACAGTAATTCATATCTAATAATCTCAAAAACTGTGGTTATTAAAAAAACATCCAATATACAGTAATTCATATCTAATAATCTCAAACACTGCGGTTATTAAAAACAGCATCCAATATACAGTAATTCATTTCTAATAATCTCAAAAACTGTGGTTATTAAAAACAATATCCAATATACAGTAATCTCAATATCTCTGGCTACTAAGGACATATATACAGTTATCTCAATATTTTGGCTACTAAGGACATATCTAATATACTGTTATATCAAATAATCCGGTTACTAAGGAAATATCTTACAGAAATCCATGTACAATAATCTCAAAAGTCCTGGTAATTTTTTGTCGTGTCCATGATAGTCGAAACTAAATATGTCCATGAATTTTGAAAATTTCTTCTGTGACTTGCTTGATGTTGTCTCCATACGGATCTATCATAGTTGGCAGTACACCAATCTTTCTCAGGCTGGCGCTCATAGCCGGACACTTGTAGATGTGAGTAGGCGTAAGTTGTGTATCAGAAATATCTAAATGAAATGTATAATGAAAGAAATATCCAATATAAGAAATAATATACAATAACTTTCAACACTCTGGCTATTAAAGAAATGTTTAATTTACATCAACCTATGTACATTAATTTCAAAAGTGCTGGAACATCATAATGACTTCATAACATCTGATATGAAACAACCTCTGGAACATCATAATAACTTCATAACATCTAATATGAAACAACCTCAAAAACCCTGGCTACTAAGGTAATATCTAAAATGCAGTAATTTCAAAAGCTCTGTTTATTAAGGATATCTAATACGCAGTAATCTCAAAATTCTTTGTTATTAGGGAAACATCTAATATATAGTAATCTTGATAAAATAACCTCAAAAGAACAGATTATTAAGAAATCATCTAATATGCAGTAATATATATACATTAATTTCAAACTCCCTAGTTATTAAGTAAAATATAATGCACAGTAATATATATACAATAACCTCAAAAACCCTGATTATTAAGAAAACTTCTAATATAATCTCAAAAACCCTGACTACTAAGAGCATATCTAATACCCAGTAATCACAAGAGCTGTGAGTATTAAGGAAATGCCGTAAAAATCTTAGTTATTAAGGAAACATCAAATATCTGAGTACAAGAATTTGTGCAATAATCCATATACAGCAACCTCAAAAGTTCTGATTATTCTGGAAACATCTAATGTTCAATAATACACTAGTTTTTATAAGTTTAGAATGTATTGATTCCAGCATGTGGTCTCATGATGATTTATTCGTTCATCCCACATTTTTTAGAAAGGGGGATTGGATTGATGATTCCAAGATGAAAGTTCGATCACTAAAATGTCTGAACTATGCTCTTTACTTGCTCAAATTCGCAAATGGTTCAGTCCTGAAAGGATCAGAAATACATTAGCTAGGAATCGGCCCTCTTATATATGGTGATATATAGATTATATATGGTGTAGGAATAATATTATATTTATACTACTTTAGTATTAATAAAAAACCTATATAGATGTCAAAATTATCGTTATAATGACGATATATTTTCTGAATTAAACGTAACCAATTCCTCTATTCAATGTTTTGAATATAAGTATTACAAAATACAATATTACTTTTATACAAATGTGATAGCTGAATGAAAATATTTAGTTTGAAAACTTTCTGAATTTTATTGTATTATACTAGCCGCCTTTGGCGACCAGCTGGTTCGCCATGAGTAATTGGTTTTTAACATTTTCAATTAAATCACATATTCATTAGTCTTGAAGTAACTCCGGCCATTGATTGGCCTGAAATTAATATTTTCTTTAAGATGATGGACGGAAAGTTCTAAAAGAAAGCGTTTTCGTAATAATATTCTTTAATTTTATAAATCAGTCAGTTTTAATGATTGATTTAGAAGACTGATTGATGTAGCAACTTTTATTTAAAATATTAATAAAAATACTTTGTAAAATATGGGTCACAGAGCAAAGTATGAAGAAATCTAAAAGTCAATATTTATAAAGGCATTGTTTAACTTAAACTACATAAAATGAATTATTTACTTCATTTAGATAAAATTGATAGTATTAAACAATATATATGCCTATTAATAATAATTTTCAAATTGGCCATTGGACCGGAATTTGAATGCAGATCCTGTATAAATTCAATCCTGTATAAATAAAGATAATTTATTCAATTAATAATTTAAATATTGCAAACGATCATAGAATCCTTTGCCTCGCATTTTTTAAAGAAAATAGCACATTTTATATTTATTTTATTTTATCCAGTCACGTGCTAAAAGTTGCATTTCTTCCGATTAAATTTGCGATGATAGTTTTTTTTATTTTTTGTTTTTTAAATTTGAACTTCCGTCAAAATGATGGCAACACGGTGATAAAACCTAATTTTTTCCCTTTGACGTGCTCTTGCAGATCTTATAGAAACCTTAGCTTTGCATTTATTTTTTTTAGAAACTATAACATTTTATAATGAAAAAAAAAATATAGAACTAATGATACAGATATTGCAAACGATAATAGAAATATGCCATTAAGTCGGGATTCCAATGCATATCCTGTCTAAATTCGAACAGGTTTACCGTAAAGAAGATTTATTGAAGTAATTATTTAGATATTGCAAACGATCATACATTTCTTTGCTTTGCATTTATTTTTTAGAAAATATCACATTTTATATTTCTTTTATTTTATCCTGTCACGTGTTAAAAGTTGCATTTCTTTAGATTTATTTTGCGATGATAGTTTTTTTTTTAATTCTAACTTCCGGCATTCTTTTATTTAATCCAGTCACGTGATAAAAACATAATTAAAATATTTCTTTAAAAATTCGTTAAAAATAGAAGCTTACGTTATAAATTTAAAAAAACTGATACCGTTAGAAAGCTAATTTTTTATCTTTAAATTGATATAAAAATCATGTTTGTTCAATAATATTTTCGGAAGTTATAACGGAAAAACGTTGAAATTTCCGTTAAATTTTAATTAATTCAAATTCTAATTAAAAATTCGAAAAAGGGCTCAGAGGTACACATTCTCCACCTCCAAGGTATACATGTACCAAATTTGGTAGCTGTAGGTCCAACGGTCTGGCCTGTAGAGCGCCAACACACACACACACCCATTGAGCTTTCTTATAAGTATAGATTACTAGTAATTACTATCATATTATATTGCCAGTAATTACTACCTTATTATATTACCAGTAAAAATACTTTCTTTAAAATGTGAGGATTTGAGTATTCTTCAAAAAATATTTTAGGTGATTCAGAAATTCCCATAAATATTTTATTGACAGACACAAATACCGCCTATTAATAGAAACATAGTAGATTACTTAATTTACTTAATCCCAAATACATATTTAAATATTAACTCTACTCTTTAATATCGGCTGTACTCTTTTAATATCAACTATACTATTTTTAATATCAGCTATATTTATTTTAATATCAACTGTAACCAACTGATCACTGCAAAACAGACAGTAAAAATGTTCAAAATATACATAATTTTTCGACGGGAATAGAGCTGTTAAAAATAATTCAAATTAAAAAGGAAATTTTCTAAGTCGAATTCAAACAAATTATCGTATAAAAATAAGATCAGATTAAAGTTTTTGATTAAATTGGTTCAGTTTATATCGTGGCTTCTGTGATTAACCGTGATTTAACTCAACATGGGATGAGAGTGGGTGGGGATCTTGAGTCAGAGTACTATTCCCCCACATACCTCTGACTCAAATTTTTTTGTTAATATGTTCTTAAAATAAATCATTTCGCCAATTGTAATATGGATTATCTATAGGAAGAAAGATTGCTTTCAGTCTGTAGATAATTCTGCCTATAGATATTTCCTATTGCTTTTGATTCTGTATTTTGTATAGAATCGTAAGTATTTTTTTAAGATCCACAAAATATGAATGATAAAAAAATGCGTTTGAAAATTCTCAAAATGCATAAAATAGTAAAATTTCTAATAGCAATATATCAGAATGATTCATGATGATTTTTTATGAATTGCTGCGATGATTTGATGTGACGTGCGAGTCAGACTGTCCCCTGGTTGTCTTTCAGTCTTGCCTGATTCCCATGTCTTTCCTAGAGGCAGTCGATGGCAGTTGACGTCGCAGGTCATGGTGGTCATTCTGTCCGCGGTGGTGCTGGTCATCCTGCTCACAGGGATCGCAGTCATACTCATCAGGAAGACCAGGAGGAGAGACCAGAAGAGTGAGTACATTTGGATGCTTTTAATTCCTCTTGTATTTCCAATTTGTTTTTTATTCTCCTTGTATTTCATATCGTTTTTTATTTTCCTTATATTTCCTAATGCTACTAAGTCCCTTTGTATTTCCTATAGTTTTTTTTTACTATGCTTGTATTCCTTGTTGCTTTTGATTCTCCTTGTATTCTCTATTGCTTTTGATTCTCCTTGTACTCTCTATTGTTTATTATTCCCCTTGTATTCCCTATTGCTTTTGATTCTCCTTGTATTCTATTGTTTATGATTCCCCTTGTATTCCCTATTTCTTTTGATTCTCCTTGTATTCTCTTGTTTATGATTCCCCTTGTATTCCCTATTGCTTTTGATTCTCCTTGTATTTCCTATTGCTTTTGATTCTCGTTGTATTTCCTATTGCTTTTGATTCTCGTTGTATTCTCTATTGCTTTTGATTTTTCTTGTACTCTCTATTGTTTATAATTCCACTTGTATCCCCTATTGCTTTTCGATTCTCCTTGTATTTCCCATTGCTTTTGATTCTCCTTGTATTCCCATTTGCTTTTGATTCTCCTTGTATTCTCTATTATTTATGATTATCCTTGTATTTCCTATTGCTTTTGATTCCTGTTGTATTTTCTATTGCTTTTGATTCTCATTATAATTTCCATTGCTAGCAATTCCCCTTCTGTTTCCTATTACTAATAAGTTCCCTTGTATTTCCTGTTGCTTTTGATTATCCTTGTATTTCCTGTTGCTTTTGATCCTCGCTGTATTTCCTATTGTTTTTTATTCTCCTTGTATTGCCTATTTTTTTATAATTCCCCGTGTATTTCCCATTGCTTTTGGTTCTGCTTCTAATTTCTATTGCTAGCAATTTTACTTGTATTTATTTTTGTTGTTGATTCTGCTTGTATTTTATATTGCTTTTGCTTTTCCTTCTATTTTATATTGCTTTTGCTTCTCCTTGTATTTTATATTGCTTTTGATTCTCCTTGCATTTTCTATTTCTATTAAATACTCTTGTATTTGCAATTGCTTTTGATTACCACTCTAATTTCTATTTTTACGAATTCTCCTTTTATTTCCTATTGCTATTGATTCCCCTTGTACTTAATTCTCTTCGAATTTTTTATTATTGTTTTCCCTTGTATTTACATTTGATATTAATTCTTCTTGTATTTACATTTGCAATTCCCGTCGTATTTTCTTTTGTTATTGATTCCCCGTGTATTTCCTATTGATATTTAGTTATTTCAGTCACACACACTAAATTTCCAAAAAAATCTAAGAACAAAAATCGTCTATCAATTCATTATCTATTGAAAAGAGGGTTGGGCCCATTTTTGTTCCATCGACTTGTCATCAACTCTTGGATTAGAAAATTAAATTTAGCAGTAGAAAGTGATTGCTTTATAAATCTAGTGAACTAGCATATAATTACAACACACATATTTCAGGATTTTGTAGATTATATAGAGTTTACCAACAGCAGCATAGCATCGATATAAGCCATATTAACAGTAATTGCAAATTTAGAATTTAAAGCTAAAAAAACTTTCCTTCCTTAAGATAAAGAGATGAGATGAATAAAGAGATGACAACACATGCGTATAAAATTTCTGCATTCAAAACTCCGAAAACCAAAGAAAAGTAATTATCTAGTATGTGATGTAAGTCCGTTATATATTTTGTACACATTTCTGTATATTTCCGGTGGGTGGTGGGTCAAATGCCACTTGGTCAAACCAAGCCCGAATGAGCGCCGTTCTTTCGAATGAAGGCAGAAGTGTGCGCCTTTCATTGTTAAGGAGTCCCGTTAAGGTGAAAGCACGACTTTGCTAGAACACACACGACGCAGCCCTTTTTAAGAGGGTGATCGAACTCATCGAACTCATTCATTCAAATCAGAGTTTAGATCCCTATCAGAGATCGACTCATCCCTGATTCAGTACCAACAGAGGCATCATTTGTTATGGGAACTTGCAGGACTTTGCAGTCACGACCTATTGAACGTGCCCCAACTGCCATTAGCTAGCACGATGGTCTTGAGCCCAGACGAGGACCTTTCGGTTAAGAGACTGACGCTCTACCAACCAGGATACTGCGGCCTTTCTACATTTCTATTTTGCAGCATCAACATCCAGTATTGGCAAAATCTATATAAATAAAAATAAATGTTTGTCTGCGTGTCTCCTATGCGCTATCGTACAGCTCATCCGAGAAAACTTCGAATAAACATTTCTTGCGCTAACGCGAAGGTTTATTGCAATCCTCTAAAGTATAAAAGATGTTTTCAGATCTATTGCCATCACTATTTAACATAGCGACTTTATTAAGTTTGAATGTTCCGTTTTACATTTATGAGTTTTTGGATTTATTTACTTTTAGCAGGCTTTTAAAATAGCTATTATTGATGCAATTTTCGATTGAGAAACGCCTTTACTCATTAAATTTTGAAATACATGAATTAAAAATGTTTAATTCAACATTTCATCGAGTCGTGATTTCACACATAATTTTTCACATAAATTATTTCATCTTTTGATGTTGCCAAAAGAGATAATTAATAATTTTTACACTGCCATTCGACGAAAGAGACAAAAATTCCAAAGACTCATCTTCGACGTTGAAAGAAAAACTGTTTATGCGTCATCTCGCCTTCACGCACGAATTTATTTTCCAGAAGCAAAATTAAATCGAAGTGAATGTATGTTTTGTTATCCAAACACAATCTCCTCTCGAAACCTAATTATACCGGGCTATCAGAAGTTCCACAGCGACGGAGAAAAATGGCAGCAAATATCTTTCGTAAGCAACTAAAAATTGATTACTGCGTAAGCGATTCTACAAAGTTCTTTCTGCTGCTTCAAGGCAACGGAGAAGATAATCGAAAGTTTAATGATTTCAACGAATAATGAAGTCAACGTCCCGGGGCGACACCTGGTGGAATGGTTTGGTTTCAGGAAAATAAATATTTGCTACTATCGAAGCAGAGATTGCACAACTTGGAAGTGCACAATTTTATGGAAAAACATTACAAATTTTGTAATTGAACTGTAGCTTTCTTCGACACTCCGTAAAAAAGACCTATTGAGAAGACGTAAAATGAGTTTTAAAACTTAGATTACTAGTGTCAACACTTGAATAAACGATTTTAGTAATTATATATGCATGATTTTTACAAAAGAAATTACACTTTATTGAAAATATCATTTTTAAATATAAGGAATACGAAAAAATCAATTCTTAAAAAATAAAATATATTAATTTAAATTTCAATCTTTCTGATGCATAAAAGTATCAGTGCCTTGAGGCAAAAGATTCTGAAAACTATGGCAGAGTTTTATAATTGCAGTATAGCTTTCTGCGCTGTATTTTGAAATGGAAGTGAACTTAAAATTTAATTTTCTAATGACAGCACGTGCATAAAAATACTCAGTGTTTGTGTTTCTCCCTTTCAACGAAGGAGCATCATTTTGTTAAAAATGATATTCTCTTTTGAAAATAGGGTAAAGCAATTTCAATTTTTAAAATATGTGTTCTAATTTAAGTTGCAAGATATCAGACGAACAATGATGTCAATATCTTGAGGCAATTTCCTTCATTATTTTAAGGAAATAAATATTTGCAATATTCAGTAGCCAACATTAAAAGTGAAAGTCGTCTTGGAAAAGGTTTAACTTATTTGCAACAGAAACATAATTTTCATTAATATATATATATATATATATATATATATTTAAGTAATCACCCATAAAAGCATTAAATAATTTTAAAAAAATTCCAGAATTCATCAAAATTAAATTATTTCAAAAAACCGAAAGTAAGAAATATTTTGAAAACGAAACAAATTATGTCGGAATCGAAACTAAAATTTAATTTGGAATCAAGCTACAAAAAGTAAACAAAGTATTCGTGAATTTTTTTAGTGAAAGAATACATTTCTCTGATATACAGTAACTAAAGAATGCAGAAATTAAGAATTTATATAAAAAAAAGACATTTCATATTTTTTCGGATATTATCGATGGTTAAATAATTTCCATCCTTCGAGATGAAATTATTATTTAAAAAATAAATGTTTTTTTTTAATTTCAAAAAGAAGAGAAGTTTCCGTTTTAATTTAAAATGCATGCTAACATAAATTTTATATGACAGCTAAGTGAAAATGGATTTAATATCTTAAAACGAAACCAGGGATTTATTATATTTTTATTTCCCCAAAAATAAATCTTTATATAATCTAATTTAGTATTTTTTATACATTTCATATCAGTCTTTATATTGTAAGAAGATAATACTGGAAACAATTATTTAAGAAGTTTTCTTTCACTAATCAACACAAATATAGTTTACAACCATATATCAATTATAAATATTCTAGTAGTTCCTGCATTCATTTCAGTACAAATGAAATTTTTTTAAGGATAAGGATTCGTATCCTTAAGGATTAAGTATTTTTAAAGATTCCTTATTCTTAAGGGAAAAGCAAAATCGTTTTATTTAAATTAAAATGTGATAGTTTAATTTGCCAATTATTAATGGCGATATTGAAAAAAAATACTAAGTGAAACAGAGGCAAAAATTACCTTTTGGAATCAAAGTATTCCTGTGACACAAATCAAAGCAGAATTCAAAATAAATAATTAAAATTATTCTGAAAGGAAATAAAGAGAGAAAGAGATGAATCAGTAATCGAAACTTGCATACTCTTTATTTGCGAAATTCTAAAAAATTGAAAGCTTGAAATTCAATCTTTACATCTTCATATTTTCGAGTACATTAAGCAAAACTCTCGTCATTTTTAGTTTTGAATTTCGTATCATGAGAGCTAAATTTTGTTTCGTATTTCTCACTAAAATCCATTTTCCATGAAATGCTAAAAGATGTTCTGTACTAAAATTCTGTTTAACAGTTGCGAATAATATTTTTTTTGTTTGCAACGTATTGTGAAAACTGCATATTGGACAAGAATTGTTCTAGGAAAACTACGCAATATTCAATATTTTACATCTCTATACATGAAAAATTTAGATTTTTTTTAATGCAGAATTCCTGTTTCCTTACTACTATTCATTAATATAATGCAATTTTGCTCTTAAGTGCATATAACATTAAAAGATTAATTGTAGATATTCTAATATGACTTAGCGAAGAATATCTTTGAACATCATTAGCCGAGAAGATATGCAGACTTTGAAATATTGGTAATTTTTATTTCCCAAAACTGCGTGTAAGGTTTCCGGATCCTAAAATATCTCTAAAAGTCTAAAATATTTAGCCTTTTTTATTTGAAAAGTTGGAATACTTAATAATTCTTCCCATTCTTTGAATAAATCTATTACTCCACATAATTAGCACATAATAATGTATTTTATACTACGTTGAAAAATCTATAGAGTCGTTTATAGTTATAGTTCCGAATTTGAATGAATCTTGTTATTTCTCTCATAATTAGAAAAAGGGTTTATGTAAATTAGACAGTTTTAGTAGCTTATTAGAGAAATTATATTTGATATTGACGTAGAATAATTTATATCCTCTCAAACAGCTGTAATTTCAGAATTCAAGTTAAATAATGGTTTTTTAACAATTTTAACAAACAGGTTGTATTTATTAACTAAATTAGTATTTTAAAAATCTATAGAGTTTTTTAAATGCATTTCGAATTTCAATGAATCTTGCTATTTCTCTCATAATTAGAAAAAGGGTTAATATGAATGAGACAGTTTTGGTAATGATGTACAATTTTTTATATCCTCTCAAACAGCTGGAACTTTTAGAATTTAGGATAAAGATCTATTTATCATTAGTGTTTAGTATTATTAGTATAAACTAAATTAGTATTTTAAATTGCATAGTATATCATTCTACTGGATAAATTACAAATGTGATTGAATTTATACTTTCTTTAACAAAAGTACTACATTTTGCAGATTTTCTCTGATCTTCATTAATTCTTCATTAATTTGAATTTTTTGTCATTCTAAATTTTTTTATAAAACAGATTAAAAGAAAATGGCTATAATTTACCTTCTACCCATTTACTATCTAACTAAGAATCAAACGTTTTAAACTATCCTGACCAAATCAAAGAAGTTGTCTTAAATCAGTTAAAGCAAATTCTAGCAACGCTGACAAAATAACAAAATTCATCTAATATAGTTATCTGTATTTTATCACTTTTTTCTGCAAACCGTTTGATCATCTTTGAAAAGTTATCATATAGCAAACAAAATTTTGAAAAAGCTTAGATCAGCTCGTCTCATCCTTCAAAAGTTATCATATAGCAGACAAACTTTTTAAAAGCTTTGATAAGCTCTCATATTTCAAAAGCTATCATATAGCAGACACAAATTTTAAAAGCTTTGATAAGTTCGTCTCATATTTCAAAAGCTATCATACTACAGACAAAAATTTTAAAAGCTTTGATAAGTTCATCTCATCTTTCAAAAGTTATCATATAGCAGACACAAATTTTTAAAAGCTTTGATCAGTTCGTGTCATATTTCAAAAGTTTTAATTTTAAGAAACCGAAATATAAAAAAGAAACATGAAGTATTTTTATTTTTTTAATACATGTAAATCAATAATAATGTATTGCAAATTAAGCTTAACTCTTCCTTATTAAAGTAACCAAATTGTAAAAGGAAGATGTCAGTTACCTGTAGTTTATATCTTAAGTACCATTTTAACTGCTCTTAAAAAATAAGTTACAGGATTGATGCAAAAAAAATTATATGCATGTATGTAAGAGTACTACTTATAATATAAATTATTTACCAATTATATAAATTATGTGGGAATTCGCAATCATTGAATTTTAAGGTGTTTTTTAAGTATTGATATAAAAAATACTCCTGTTAATGTTGTCAATTGCTCTTTACAAGTCCGCCAAATGATAATCAGCGATTTAAGTCTAATTTAGCGTCCCTTGTTTTTCAGTAGGGCCAATGATGGCTAAGAGTGTGACTTAGCTACTTCATGCTTCAAATTCGCTTGAACAACCCCTTTTTACAGGGGTGAGGTGCATTCACACAACTCACAAATAGAACACAGAGGAATAACAGCCATCTTCGAACCGGGACTTGAACCTGGAATGCCCAGATCACGGGGAAGCTATCTATCCCTTTGCCAAGACGCCGGCAAATTATTCTTTATCTAGGATGTTGAAATAACTTTGGGATCCTGTAAGACTAATAAAAAAAACTAGTATTGCTTTTGGGCTTTTATAAAATCCATTTTACGCAAAAGAAATCCAGTTTTCCAATGCATATTCGTCATCAGGTTGTTTTTCACTAAACAAAGTAACAAAAATATTATTTAAAAAAAAATCCCTATAAAACTAGAACAAGTAGGAAGCGAAAGGTCACTGCATTTAAACATATTAAACTTTTAACAATTACTCCCCACTACATGTCTGTGAAAGCTTTCTTATCTTTTAACACTTAAAATAAATCGCCTTCTAAAGCTATTAATGGAACGACCCGCTCTTTATTTAAACATGGAAGTGCTCGAGAAAAACTATTTGTTGAGTTTTTTTTCCCTTGCTTTTTTCCCCACTCGAGTCTTTCCGTGAACGACAATGCAGTGGGGATAATTAAATTAGGAGTTTTCCCCATTCCGGACTTGCTAATGAATTTTTGCTACTTTAAAATTATCTCCAAGAATTCATTAGTTTAAATTCACGAATTTAATTCTCTACTCATGCGCCTCTATAAATTGAAATCTTTAGTTTTTAATGAGCACTTTTTTCCCCTGGCCCTTTGGATACAGCGTGGGAGAGAGAGGAGGCCGCCTTAATTCGAAAATATTGCATCTGTTTGTGCCTTTAATCTTTAATTAGTTTCATAATCCAAGAGAAATTCGCCAAGAAATGATATTTATTTTAAATTAAAACATTATTTAAAGTGTTTTTCTGATAGTTTATGTCATGATTTGGAAAGCAATGAGCAACGTGTAATCTTAGGTATTTCGGAATCGTATTTAATGCTTCTCTGTAAATGAGAGAATATCTTAAAATATTGGTCCCTTTTGGTTTCAAATTGTATTTTTAATGAATAAATATGTGGATCTATATTAAATACTGCCATATACTAAGATTAAAAGTAAGTTTTAAACACTAAAAGCTTGCTCTTAATAATTTTCGGAAGAACACATTTCACTCCAATTAGTAGCTGGAAGGTATCATTTCAAGGGAGATTATAATCTTTAATTAAATAAATAGATTTTTATGGTTGACTTGTAATTCTGATGCTTGATACTTACATCAATGAAATTTTCTCTTTTTCAATTCATTTACTTCTCCAAATTATATTTTTAAGGATTAAAATGAGACATCATCAAATAAGTGCATTTTAGAGCATATAAGATGCTCTAAATAAAAGTTCAAAATTATGATGCTTATTGATATAAGGTGGAATGTCACATTAAAGTGCCCTTTTAATTTTCGAATGAATTTAAAAAGTAAGAATATGTCAGCATAATTTTGTTTTGAATTAGAAACAAGATTTTCAATAATTTATTTTTGATGAAATGTTCTGGGCTTAGAAAACCATTTTGGTGTTGAGCTCTGAAAAAAAATGCAGCGCCCCGTAGTGGATAAATATAAAATTTCATCATTCCATCTCAAAAAATACTCTGGAGATAGGGAAAAGGGAAAATTTTGAAGATAGGGAAAAATAAATCACAATTAAAAAGGCCTCAGAGCTGTTAATTTAACTTTTTAAAGTTACAATCACAATTTAAGAATACTTTATATATCTGATACATTAATCATTAAAGTCATCATTAAACATCATACTCAACAAAATTCACTGGAAATTGTGATGCATCAGTTGTGCATCATTTGTGATGCATCATCAAGTTTTTTGGTCACGCTTCACCTCCATGTTTCTTAAAAATAAAAGTTTTTTTTTTCTTAAATAAATAAATAACATAACTTTAAAAATAAATAAATAGCAAATTTAAAAATTTAAAAATAAATAAATAACATAAATTTAAAAATAAATAAAAAAAAATTAAAAAGTTAAGGAACATAAATTTAAGAATAAATGTTTTTTGCGATCTCACAAAATAAATCTGGAGATGGGTAAAAGGCAACTATTTTGGAGATAGGGAAAAAGGAAATCACAATTAGAAAGGCTTCGGAGCTGTTAATTTAATTTTTTAAAAACACAATTCATGTGCAATTGCAATTTAAGAATACTTTGTATATCAGACACATAAATCATGAAAGGTCTCAATAAAATTCTCCGGAAATTGTGATGTATAAAAATACTTAAAAAGCGAAATCAGATTAAAACGCTGTGAATCCTTTAATTTAACTTTTCTCTGCCATGTTTCTTAAAAATAAAGATTTTTTATTAAATAAACAAATAACACAACATAAATTAAAAAATAAATGAATAACATATCTAAAAATGTATAAATAACAAATTTAAAAATAAATAAATAGCATAAATTTAAATAAATAAATAACAGATTTTAAAAAAATTAACGAACAGAAATTTAAAAATAAAGGTATTTAACAAATTTTAAGACACTGAAACATTAAAATATTAAATTGTCATAATTAATAATCATTTCAAATAACAAATTTAAGAATAAATAAATAAAAATTAAAAAATAGCATACATTTAAAAAAAAATTAATAAATAACAAATTTAAAAATAGTTAAGTAACGTAAACATAAATGTAAATGTATTCAGCAAATTTTAAGATAATGAAATAACAAAATATTTAATAGTTATAATTAATAATTATTTTCAAAAGATTTAGCTAATGTATATCACATTTAAAAAACACACAATTAATTCATGCAAATAAAATTTTGAACAGAGCTTTGAAAATAAATGGCGCCTCATTTTTTTCACTATCTGTCACATATTTAGATTATAAAGTCCCAAATAATTTAGAATTATAAAAATGACATTATATAAGTAAATCAAATAATTCATATTCACAAAAGTTTATAGAGAATGTCCCAAAATGAAAACTATAATTGAAGTAACTAAAATCAAATACTGTCTAACATTTTAACTAGTTCTTACCAACATTCTTAAATTCTAACTAAGAATAAATCAACTACGACACTATCATTAATATAATTTTTATTATAGTATTTAAAAAAAATTCCAATGAAAGAACATAATTAAACAACTTTGAAAATACAAAAAAAAAAAAATAAATAAATAAATAAATAAATAAAAACGAATTTGGTGTTTGAAAACGTTATGAGGCTCAAAAAAATTTATTTACTTTGCCTATTTAATAACATGTCTCTGTTTAACGATCTCAGAAAATTCTTTTAAATATTTTTTGCATATTCTATAATATTTGTGACGCCTCTTCCTTTCAATATTTCATCATTCGTCTTGTTTTATAGAGAAGTTATGTTTATTTGTTGATATCCTGATTCATTTTATTATTATTTGATGCTATCCTGATTCATTTTATTATTATTTGATGCTATCCTGATTCATTTTATTATTATTTGACGGTATCTTGATGGATTTTATTATTATTTGATGCTATCCTGATTCATTTTATTAATATTTGATGATAGCCTGATTCATTTTATTATTTATAGCTGAAAGGTTTTTAATTCTGCTTTTTCATTTCAGGACATATGAAGCGGAATTGCAAAACGTAAGTGCATTATTTATTTTTTTCATTAATTATGTAAATAATTCTTTATTGTTGCATAAGAAATTCGTTTGTAATTCATCACAAACTCTATGTGTGCACTTTGTTTGCATACGTTAAATTTTTTTTTTTTGTATCTAGTTAGTTGTTTGTTAGTATTAGTTGTGCATAATTTTTCAAATTTTAATACGTAAAATTTAGTATTTTATTATGAAAATATCTTTTTAACAATATCGACAAAAGCAATTATACGATAAATTTCATTTGTCTTATTATTTTAGCTTTAGTCGATAGTAAGACAAATTTTTATTCTAAATCCTAACGTAATAATGTTTTATTTGCATAAATTTGAAATAAAAAATACACCTTGAATTTAAATTCTCTTGGAAATGGAAACTATTTTAAAGGCAGGAATTGTTAAAAAAAATTTGGCATTCTTAAAAAAAAACCGTAATTTATTCCCCAATGAATTTTGCATATAATACAAAATTTTTGGTCAGTCAATACTAAATAAAGATTGTATTAATTCACTCCTTAAAATACACATAAAAAAGTCTTGTTTACGATGTAATGATTAATTGAAGTCAAAGACAGTATCTACCATTAAATAAATCACGGCTAGAAGATAATACAACAAATTTTTATTCTAAATCCTAAGGTAAAAATGTCTTATTTGCATACATTTGAAATAAAAAATACAACCGGAATTTAAATTTTGCTGGAATTGCAAATTATTTTAAAAGCAGGAAATGTGAAAACAAAATTTGGCATCCCTAAAGAAAAGAAAAATATTCCATTTTCTAATAAATTTTGTATATAATACAGTATTTCTTGTCGGTGAATACGAAATAATGATTGTTGTAATCTCCTTTTTAAAGTACACATAAGAAAGTTTTGTTTACGATGTAATGATTTAATGAAGTCAAAGACATAACCTTTTAGGAATTGAATCACCGCTAGAAAATAATAGGACGGATTTTTATTCTAAATCCGAAGGTATTAATGTTTTATTTGCATATATTTAAAATAAAAAATACATATGGCATTTAAATTTTGTTGGAAATGAAAATTGTTTCGAAGGAAGGAATTGTTAAAACAGAATTTGCCATGCCTAAAGAAGAAAAAAGTATTCTATTTTTTATGAATTTTGTATATAATCCAGTATTTGTTGTCGGTGAATAAGAGATAGTGATTGTTTTAGTTCACTTTTAAACCCTTTATTTACCGAATTATGTTGCCATCAAATTTTTAACTTCATTTTTGCATCAGTAGTTTAGTTTCCTTGCAGACTAATCCCAGGGAGTCCAAGAAAAAAATATAATTAACAAAAATACCTTAATCAATTTAATTATTAATTAATCATTTTTAATCCCACCTTTTAGCTTATATTCACTTCATGTTATTTGGGTTACATTATCTTTGTTCTTTGAATACCATCAGCAAAAATAGTCTTATAGCAAAGATATAAGCTAGAATTAAATGATACTTTTAAGTATCGTCAGTAAATAAAGGGTGAGTACATATAAAAAGAAAATGTCTTCGTTACGATGCAATGGTTTAGTGAAGTCAAAGACAGTATCTTTTAATAAGTGAATCACGGTTGGGAAGTTTGTAGTAATCAATTCTTACAAACTTTGCGGAGACTCACACTCGAAGTAAAATAATGAGCCTTCAAAATGCATCACATGTTACTTCTGTAGCCACACGTGACCGGATCAAAATAAATCTTTTGGCGATCCTAAGACGAGTGGAAATTATTATTCCACTGACGGAAATGGAGAAGAATGATCGTCTGTCCCTTAATCACAAACAACCCCCATCGTAGACTCCCTATCAAGAAAAAAAAAGGTGCATCAATCATCACATCGCCTTTATATTACCTCTGTATTAATCAAAACAGCAGACGACTTTTCGGGTTCTTAAGCCCCTCTCATCATACCCTTGCCAAGTCCCGAGAAAACCCAATAATAAGGGAGATCTTTCTTCGCTCTACCCCTGCGGCATACTAAAAGCATATGACTTTTGTAGGGAGGCGTCCATCCCCTAGCGAGTCGTTCCAACGTTCGAAAATTCAGGACCCGCATAATCCCGAGGTGGCGGTCAGTGGACAAGATTCTTGACCGACGTCCATCCGCGTGAGAAGTAGTCTCGCGAAATCTCGCGGGATTTTCCGTTGACCCTTGCTAATCCTTTCGGCTGGTATGGAATAAATTGGATGTGGGCCAGCAGGGGGCGCTGAATGAAAGCTATTAAGGCAGTAGTGGTTTTTATCAGGCCCTGGTCAGGTAGGGGGAGAAACGGGGTGGCCCTGGCTGGAGATTGCAGGAAATGTTTCTGTGGTAAGGGGATGAGTTTAGTTGGAATAAAAGGGTGGAGGAAGTTCTTTTTAAAGAACATTTTTTGTGACTAGAAGTTTCCGTTAGATTTAAAATTTCGTAAATGGTATAAGGAATCCAGCAATTTATTTTAAAGTAGAATTTTTTGTGGCTTAGTATATCCTAAAGCAGGAATTCGTAAATTGGGTATTCCAACTCTCCATACATTCTTGGAGAATATTTAGGGGATTTTAAGAGTTTGAAGTAGAAATGATTTTTGATATTTTTTAAACTTGAAAATTGAAGTAATAATTAAAAATATTTTGCGTTAAAGGGATTCTCTAAAATTTTCCAAGAATATTTTGGAAAAGCTTGTCTTTAGTGATAGTTTCTTATTCCTAATCTGCTATTTCTAATTTTCTTGGTACCAAGAATATCAGAATAGCTATTTGTTTTAAAATATAATTAATTTTATTGATGCCAAGATCATCGGAATAGTTTTTGTTTTAAAATGTAATTAGAATTTGTTATCTGTAATTTTCTTGGTATCAAGAATAAAAGAATAATTCTTGTTTCAAAATATACCAAGAATTTGTTATTTGTAATTTTATTGATACCAAGATTATCGGAATAATTTTTGTTTTAAAATATACCAAGAATTTGTTATTTGTAATTTCCTTGGTATCAAGAATAGCAGAATAATTCTTGTTTCAAAATATACCAAGAATGTATTACTTTTAATTTGATTGAAACCAAGATTCTCTGAATAGTTTTTGCTTCAAAATATACCAAGAAATTGTTATTTGTAATTTTCTTGGTATCAAGGAAATCAGAATTGTTCTTGTTTCAAAATCTACCAAGAACATGTTATTGATAATTTTCTTGGTTTTAAGAACATCAGAAAAATTTCTTGCTTCTTTGTAATGAGTTGAGTTGTTATAAGGAGAGAGGTTGCAGCTGAAAAAATTTCGACGAATATTTAAATATTTTGACTATTATCATATCAATTTTATTTTCTTTTTTAATCAAAATATTAAGAATATATTTACAAACTTTTACAAGCAAATAACTTCCTGGATATTAATATTTTAAAATGTTTTATCATCCAACTTAATTTTTTAAAAATTAGAAATAATAACATTTTGTCTTCGTGAGACATGAGTTTTAGATGCATCAATTTATTGAAGAAAACTAAATATTAAATTTGCTTGTTTAATTTTTTCGTTTGTCTTATTTGTACCTGTGAAACTCTTAAAAATATATAGCAGTTACGACAGTATCGATATCATGACTGGCTACATGCATTGAAGTTTAAATTTTTAAAAGTAAATTTAAATTTACAATTTGTTTATCATTAAATGGTAGCTTTAAAATTAGTAATTCTAGTATCTGATTTTGTGCAACGATAGATTTTTTAAAATTCAATTTTCAAGTTACTTACTATTCATATCAGTTGCACATAGGATGTTAGAATCACTGTATTTGTTTCAAGACTGGTTCTGAAAGAAAATATGATAATATTCTTCCCCTTTTTTCAGCTAAAATTCCTTAAAAATTATCTCATATTGCATCAGTTCCATATTTGTTGGAGTTGCCGGGTTTGTATTACAGAATTGAATCATAGTATAACATATCATAACAATAATTATATATTGAATAAAAGAATTCAAAGATAATATGAAAGCATTATACACTGTAGTGACAAAAGTCATGGGATGACTGTTAATATCGTGTCGGTCCTCCTTTTGCCCGGCGAAGTGCAACAACTCGACGTGTCACGGAGTCCACAAGTCATTGGAAATCCTCTGCAGGGATATTGAGCCATGCTGTCTGTATAGATGTCCATAATTGTGAAAGTGTGGATGGTGCAGGAGTTTGGGCACGAACGGACCTTTCGATGGTGTCCCATAAATGCTCGTTGGGATTCATATCGGGCGATCTAGGTGGCCAGATCTTGCGCTGGAATTGTCCGGAATGTTCTTCAAACCAATCGCGAACGGTTCTGGTCCGGTGACAGGGCGCATTGTCATCCATAAAAATCCCATCGTTGTGTGGGTACGTGAAGTCCATGAATGGCTGCAAGTGATCTGCAAGCAGCTGAACATAACCATTTTCAGTCAATGATCGGTTCAGTTGCACCAGAGGACCGAGTCCATGCCATGTAAAAACAGCCCACACCATTATGCAGCCACCACCAGCTTGAACAATGCCTTGTTGACAGTTTGGGTCCATGGCTTCGTGGGATCTGCGCCACACTCGAACAATTGAAATCGTGACTCATCTGACCACGCCAGGGTTTTCCACTGGTCTAGGGACCAGTCGATATGCTCACGAGCCCAGGAGAGTCGCTGAAGGCGATGTCGTGCTGTCAGTAAAGGCATTCAAGTCGGTCGTCTGCTGTCATAGCCCAAGGAAGACAAATTTCGCCTCAAAGTCCTATCGGACACGTCCCTCGTACGTCCCACATTGATTCCTGCAGTTATTTGACGAAGTGTTGCGTGTCTATTAACATTGACCATTCTACACAGACGTCGGCGGTCTCGGTCGTTAAGTGCAGGTGGTCGCCCACTGCGCTGTCCATGATGGGATGGGATGCCTGAAATTTCACACTCTCGGCACACTCTTGATACTGTGGATCTCGTTATGTTGAATTCACTAACGATATCCGCAATGGAATGACCCATGCGTCTAGCTCCAACTAACATTCCACGTTCAAAGTCTGTTAATTCTCGTCGTGCCGCCATAAATAACGAAAAACCTGTTCACATGAATAACTTGAACACAAATGAAAGCTCTGGAAAACGAACTGCGCATTTATACTTTTTCGCTGCGAAACTACTGCCATCTGTATATTTGCATATTGCTATCCCATGACTTTTGTCTCTTCAGTGTATGATAAAATTGATGTATACGACCATAATAATGTAAAAAATACCCCATTTCTATTCCAAGGATGGAAAATATCAAACAATTTTTATGCCATATTTTTATTTCCATCTGTATCTACGCAAAACCGATTGCGGAATAATTCGAATATTAACCTTTTCTTTACTGACGGTACATGCAAGTACCATCTAAATCTTCCTTATATCTTTACTATATGACTATTTTTTGTGATGGTATTCTAAAGAATGCGGAGAATATAGCCCAAATATATTTTGTTCCTTTTATTATTATTATTATTTATTATTGTAAATTTATATTTTAAAAAGTGGTGGCAACACCAGCTTTTTT
The DNA here is from genome assembly GCA_026543055.1 of Argiope trifasciata. NCBI lineage: Eukaryota > Metazoa > Arthropoda > Arachnida > Araneae > Araneidae > Argiope > Argiope trifasciata. Next base: position 60,825 of record JAPMOQ010061040.1, read on the forward strand.
TTAAAAAAAGTTTTGATTATTTCATGTATATTATTTGGTTAAGTAGTATTGTAATTTTTTGTAAAAAATTTGTCTTCAATGGGAACTCAGAGAAGTGGTATTCTTTAGGAAGCAATGAGAACTATTTGTTCTGGAAAAATGACTCATTTTATTCTGTCATCTCCTGGTTATTCTTTTTTAAACAATATTTTGTGAAAACGAATTCTGAATTCGAAAAGAATAAAAGTAAAAGGCAGTTGTGCTCTGGCCATGAAGGTCTATGATTTGTTTTAATAAAACAATTTTTCAGTTTTTTTGAGTTGGCCAGTTCCGACGTGAGATGGAGTCTAAATTAATTATGTTAATGTCTAGAGCAAATCTGTTGCATTACACTGGTGCTAAAATGAAGTTGAAAAATTAATGGCTACAATATTTGGTAAATAAAGGGTTAAGCAATATGGATAATGAATTATTAATGTTTTCAATGAAATAAATTGCCATTCAGAGATATTTGGTTTATAATACCGAAAAACTCGAAAATTTTGATCGCTGAAAACGTAATGTAAATGGAGTGTGTAAAAACTCTGGTTTGATTGCAGCCAATATGCATGAAAACAACAACAACTAATGTTTTTTTTTTCTTTCTTTCCCACCTCGGTTTAGATCTGAGGCTCTCCTGAAGAATGGCAAAGAAGGCAACCCGGACATGTGCATCATCGTGCCGGATGAAGACGAAAAACCGCCGGAAATCGCCTACCAGAATCCGCCAGGTTAGAGAGAAAATTGAACATTTTCATTCAGTTTTGATCTTCAAGATATGCGAACGCATTGAAAAGGTCAATTTCAGCAAAAAGTGACCTTTTCCAAAAATTCTTTTATCGGATAGAGCAGTTTTTGATCTATCCAAAACAGGTTTACTTTTGTCTCTACGTTGATTTGAAGTCGTGATATCAATATTTTCGTAATGCTCGGTCAACCAGAAGTGGAATTTAAATTACTGGAAATATCAATTTAAAGGCCCCAAAACCTGTTAAAAATTTGTATAAACACAAATTTAGTTTTAAATATGGAAAATGTTTGGCAGAGAAAAACACAAAATGTCAATGAGAGTTTTAACAACGTTTCTGTGGCAAATGTGTTCGTAAACATGTCTTTGCTCAACTCTGAATTCACAGATAAGGGAATTTATGTCTGTATTACATTTTAAAGAAGTTTTTATAGGATTTCTGAATATCCTTCCGGTTGTTTGAGTGTACTCTAGAGTAAATTCAATTAAAGCTTTTGCTGAGCGTGATAAAGATATAAAAAATGTGTCTCAGCAGTATTCAATGCCAAATGCAAAAATTGTCAGAAAAAAATTGAAATGATTAAAAAATTTAAATTAATAAAAGAGGAGGAGGAAGAAGTTATAAGTTATAAACTTTGCAGTCAATTTTAAACTTTAATCCCGCCATCAGGTGTTGTCTCCCCAAAACTTTCCTGCATAATCTCTAATACAGGTAGGGTCGTGATGACCTGCTAATAAAGTCTCGGTTTCGGAACCAGAGTGTTGCAGGTTCGAGACTCGATTCTACCGAAGAATGGTCGTGTGAGGGGATCGCTTGTATGTTAAATCTGTCAGGTCAAACGTCCTCCCCCTGGTGTGGTCTGGCTTGGAGAGGGATGTGCTAGCTCAAGTGTCGTTCTTGTCATCTGACTGCGGTTCAAAATGACGAGGTTCGTCCCAAAATAGCTTTAGTGTTGTTTTACAAAGGGACGTTAATGTAACTAAACTAAACTCTAATACTAGTGTCCGTCTAGAGGATGCTTTGGATGGCATTGGTGAACAATAGTTATAAAATATTAACCTTTGACATCCATTGACATTCTTACTGAATATACAGCGTGATCTTTGTCGATTGTTCGAAAATCGAATCCCTATTTTACATGAGTTTTGATCAACAGATCGGAAGAAAATTGTGACACAAAACTACAATTGAATTAGAAAATTTGATACATTTAAATCATTGAACTTTTTTTAGTTATGACGTTTGCATGCCTATAAAAGTACTGGTAAAAAATGTTTTACTCCTTGTTGGGTTTGCCTCAAATTTTAAGATATCCGACGGCTCGAAGGAAAAATTTGGAATAAAATGGATTAT
>JAPMOQ010061040.1:76483-104328 GCA_026543055.1 Argiope trifasciata
TTATAGGAATGTGGAAGTGCCTGATACAGAAAATTTGTTAATTTTTAAAATTGGAAAATTATGTTAATTTTGTATTGTATTAGCGGAGTCTGCTAATATATAGCATTTAATTAATATAAAATCCGTTCTTTACTATATTTTAAAAATAAATAATAAAATTTTAGTTTCTGTTTTAAGAGTGTCTTCTAACTCCAATCCTTGAGTAAAATTTAAATACCTCTTGGTTTGAGTTGTCTCCTTTTATTGCTATAATCAGTTAATCTAATTTGTATTTAAAATGCTTTTTTTATTGAGATTTCATATTATGTATAAAAAAAGACAAAATTAGTTAATTTTAAATAAGATTTAAGATCAATTCATAATTATGAATAATGTAAGAATAAAAAATAAAATTTATGTTAAAGCTCTGATTATCTTATATAGATAATTATCACATATTTTTATATTGAATATAAAATATCATTAAGTTATATTTGAAATTTAGAAATTATTATATCTAAATACACTAAATACACATTACCTAAAAATCGCAGCATATACGAATCATTTAAAAAAAAGTTTAAAGAATATGAGATCATATTTCTTTTGAAAGCATCTAATTTGTTTTAAAAATTAAACGAATAATACTTAATTTATCAATAGTTAATTATCCAGTTTAAGCGAAAAATAGCTTGAAAACATAAATATTTAAACTTTATCAGTTTCAAATTTGAAGTAAAACTTATTGAAAAAATAAAAGTTTACTGTGATCGATTAACTATTTAATAACGCAAAGGTACTGTAAGAAAGTTTTAGCTTTTATGGATCTTAAATTTAGATGATGTCATTTAACAAGGTATAAAACGTCCTTTTCTGTTTTTGCGGTTAACCTAACTATTAAATATTCAAGATGTATGGGTACTAAAATAACAGATGTCTCCAGTTACTGCTATTTAATGTGTAGCAGAATAGGCAATAAATGCTCCCAATGATATTACCCAAGGATAAGTTATTTCTCTATTCGATTTCTTAGACCGAAAGCACCGCGTTTTTATTTTTCATGTCTCAATATCTCTTAAGCATTTGTATTTGCTTTGAAAATTTCGCTTTTCTTATTCGAAATAATGCTTGAAACTATTTATTTCACCATAGTAAATCACACTTTTCAAAAGAATAAAACTTTTAAATTAAAATGTGAGTACAAAATTTAAATTAAAATATTAAAATTCAATGCATTAAAAATGTTATTATATTATTTTATAGTTTTGCGTATTCAGTCGATTTGCTATAAATATCATTAAACCATCAAAACACGAAATTAGATAAATTTTACATCATAATATAAAGTATTTTATTATTTATTTTCTTATTTACTTTAAATTAATTAAAAATTAATCCAGATTCATTCAAAAACATCACGATTCGTTTTCGTTTTTAGAATAGGCGGAAAATTCTCACCTTGTTTGTGTGCGAGAATTAAATAAGATTTTAAAAAAAAATATTTCAGGGTGAAACTTTAATATTCTAGTAGGGAAGTTAAATTAAAGATAACCATCATCAAATTAATGAATTATCAAGGTCTTTAATTAATAAACACAATTTTTAATCACATTACAAGCTATTTTTTAAAGTTTCCTTTCAGACATCGTTGCAGGTACAACTTCGAAGCATTTCATTGAGCGCCATCTACATTCATAAAGAGGAAACATTTTTCTTTTTCCATCTTAATCCATAAAATTTGGAGGATTTATTTTGTTGCATAGATTTTGTTGAATTAGGGTAGAATTACATAAATGAAGTATAGCTGAAGTATGTTTCAAAATGAGTGTGGAATTTTAATGCAATTTTATTTCTCAAACGATTTAACTGTGTCTTTATTATTATTATTATCTTTTAATTTAAAATTAATTCTAAAGTTATGTCTATGAATATCACTCCTGCAACAAGTTAGAATTTTTATATTACTTTCTATTTCGTCCAATTTCGGAATCATAGGAGTAATTTAATAAATAACTTAAAATGGGATTTCAATGTAATTAAGAATTTAAAAAAATTCCAAAATTTTTCAACTTGTTTGTCACAAAAAGTTACAAAATAATGAAAATAATATAGATACATTTTTAAAAAAAAATTAAAAATTGCTTTTAAATATTGTGATAATACTTAGTGTTATAAAAGTGATCATGTACTTCTTGAGTGTTAATTTTAGAGAAAGTAACTGACTATATCAAATTTTAAACTCTAAACGAATTTTTACAAGCAGGGAAACATTCTTACATCCTTTTACTTTTAAAAAAATATTTACCTTAGTTTTCTCTCTCTCTCTCTTTTTTTTTTTTTTTTTTTTTTTTTTTTTACGAAATTGCAAAATATAAAATTTTGCAGTGAAAATAAGATACTTTAAATCAAACGAAAACAAATATTTTCAAAAAGAACATGTAAATAATTTCACAAAATTTAAAAGATGAAATTAATATCGAATTATAATGATTCTTTTTGTGAATTGTTGTCAAATATTTATGAATCATGTTAGCTTTCCATATGATTTTCATACTACAACATTATTACATAGACTATATATTATTTACTCCCTTATTTTAAAATGAATTCAAATCAGAAATTAAATAATTTTATGCTGTTTAAAATAAAATTCATGCAGATTCCAAAATTTACATTTATTCTATTCCTTTAATTGATAATTGATCACAAGTATATCTACAAACATTGAATAATTTCAACACATATGAAATTAGCCAAAGTAGATAAGTATTCATATAATTTTATATACATCTTCCAAATAACACGTAAATATTTTACAATATTGCATGACATGGATCAATATTCACAATATTGTTTAATATTGTGAATTTTGTTTATTGCAGAATATTGTGGAATTTTATTTATTATCATATAATATTGATATTAAATAATATTCCACAATATTGTGGAATATTTTTTAGTATCATATAATATTGCACAATATTATTAATATTACTTATTATCATATAATATTGATATTAAATAATATTCCACGATATTGTGGAATATTGTTTAATATCATATAATATTGTTTAATATCACATAATATTGCACAATATTGTAAATATTATTTAATATCATATAACATTGCACAATATTGTGGAATATTGTTTCACATCATTTAATATCACAAAATATTGTGGAATATTATTTATAATAATACAACGTTGAATAATATTGTGGAATATTATTTAATTTAATATAACACTGAACAATATTGTGCTATATTGTTTAATATAATATAATATCACATAATATTATACTACACTGTGCAACAGTCTATGCCAACTGAATTATTTAAAAGGTTTTTATAGATATAATATTTTAAATTTTATGAATTGACATCGAGCCACGGCGCCATTTTCAAGCTGCATGTTCATACATGCTCCGAATCGCCAAAACGTTATTGAGAGAGTCTTACCGGAAATCCATCCTGCCGGACATTTGCGAACGCCTCAATGCCAAATCCTGCCTTGAAATTCGAAACAAAATGCTCAGAAGACACAGACTGTGAAATGATCGTCGTGGAAGTCTTGCTGTTTGTCTACTTCCGTGCTATTTTCGTGCACAAATGAACTGTTTTTTAATAAAATGAAAATAACTTTACTCATGTATATATGAAAATAAATATAATATTCAGATGAAGGTATATGTGAGAATTATAGTTGTGAAACATTTAATTGTATATTTAAATGTGGCAACTGCCTAGTAGTTACTCGAGTAGTTACATGGCAAGCTGGAATCGAAATTTCAATACACAGAATTTTTAAAAAAATTAATTTTGTTTATTTGAATCGTGGAGTCCAATTTTTAGTTTCTAACTTTAAAATATATTTTGAAAATATTCAGTAGTGTTAAAAATATAAATAATAAAGCAACCTGCATGGTATAATGATATTAATTATTTTTTGTTTCCTTTTTTCAAGAAAAAAGATTAATTACATAATTTTAAATTAAAATGTTTATCTTAAATCGAAATAAAAAGATTATTCTGAGTAAAATAATCATTCCAAATAATTTAAGCATTGTCTTCTTGAAGCAGGTAATATTTTGCAAGCCTATATTTAATTATAAATTTTCCTAATTACCTAAAACTCTTATGTAATCTAAGAATAGTTCAAATGTTCCATTAAAATTATATAATGTTTCTATAATTTTAAGACTAATTATTTAATGTGTTCTAAATATTTTAAGTTAACAATGGTGAAAGATATTTGCACATTTTACAAGCATCTGCAATTTATTGCATATTCTTTCAAGCAATTGCAGTATTCAGGTTATAATTACAAAGCTATCACAATATATAATAACAAGGCTATAGAAGTTGAAATCATGGATTAAAATATTTTATCTCTGGATTAAATCACTCACCATCTTGAGAATATTTAAATAGAAAGAAATGTACCACATATATTAAATCAGTCTCGATAATTCTTCGCGAATTATTAGAATAAAGTTTTTTATTACATATATCAAATTCTTTTTTTTTTTATTTTTATGTAGCATATTATTGAAATTTTTGCACCAATAAAAACCATTTACCAAACAGATTGCTATGAGTTTTGGTGCACACATACAGCTTATTAAGAGATTGGTGATTGAGGTGTTAAAATTTTAAAAATATAAAAAAGCCTTTTTTTAAAAAAAATTCTAACATAATAATAAAATTAAATAATATTATAATTTTTATAATATTTATATGTTATTCTAGTGACAATGCTTCTTCTAAAGATGAAAATCGAAACTTCAAACTGCATCGGAATCGATTTTAATATCTCAATCAATGGATATATAACATCAATTCAAAGCATTAAGTAAAATAAGCAATTAAAAGATCATAAATCAACTACTATGTTATGATAATAAATGTATAAAAAACCTTATTGAGGATCCAAATCCTTTATTACAAAGATATTGTTTTTCAGGCCATCCATTGATTTTGGGGTTTACTTCTTTATTCTAGCTAAAAGGGAAAACATATTAATAATTCTAAAATCTTATTAAAGGCATATAATATTTTAATTTTCATAATATGTATATATTATTATACTGACATTGCTTCTTCTAAAGATGAAAATCAAAAGTTCAAAATGTATCGGAATCGTTTGAAATATCTCAATCAATGGATATATAACATGAATGCAATGCATTAAGTAGAATAAGCAATTAAAAGATCATAAATTAACCACTGTGTTATGATAATCAAGGTATGAAAAAACTAGTTGATGATGCAAATCATTTATTTCTAAGATATTTTTCTTCAGGCCATCATTGATTTGGAGATTTTCTTCTTTGTTTTCGTTAGCTAGTGTGTGTGGTAAGTATAAAATGATTTGACTGGATATATAACTATTGGGTGACTAACGTATAATATGTGACTACAATGATTTGGCATACTGCTAATATGTGACTTCAATGATTTGGTATAATGTTAATATGGGGCTTCAATGATTTGGTATAATGTTAATTGGTTACTCCAATGATTTGGTATAATGTTAATATATGACTTCAATGATTTGGTATAATGTTAATATGTGGCTTCAATGGTATAATGTTAATAGATGACTTCAATGATTGAACTCCATGGTGCTTTTAAGAAGTTCTCAGGTCTTTATCTCTCCGAATTATCAACCTCATTACCTTAAGATAGCTCGAAAGACTAAGTCGATGTTTTACTTGATTGAAGAGTCAAATCCAGTTATTGAAGCTTACAATTCCTACCGTAAGTCTTGTATTAATAGTCATGGACAGATTTCTAATTTTTAACTGTTGAGAAATTGAAGCATTACACATGAAATAGTGTGCCATTTTTAAAAATTTGTTGGTAAGCAGGTATGAGATTGACTGATCTCTGATACAAAATATAATGTGGAAAATATGAGTTCAATATTGATGAAGGTTTAGTGTTTTGGATTTCGAATAGTTTCTATAAATATCACAAAAGGAATTATCTGATTGCATAAATTATCCGAATTTGAAGCAATGTCTATAAATAACATATAACTGAAATCATCATTAATATGAATTTAAAATAATATCTATTAATATCACAAAGCTGAAATCATCAATGTTCTGAATTTAAAATATATCTGTGAATAACACATAATTGTAATCATCAATGATCTGAATTTGAAATAATATCTATTAATATCACATAGCTGATATCATCAATGACCTGAATTTGAAATAGTATCTATAAATAACACAAAGCTGAAATCATCAATTACCTCTCTTTCGCATAGTTTCTATTAATGCTACAATATAGTCAGTGATCATCAATGTATCTCGACATTAGCACGAAAGGGTTAAAATACATGATTACTCATATTAGGCATTAGGTGTGCAAAGCATAAGTTTGTTGGGGCGACATTATGTAACAAGAATTCAAAAATTAATAGGGATTTTTTCTCAAAGAAATATTAACAAAAACTATTAATGCCCAAGTATATTAAAAATTTCATTAGTTTTTTTTTATAAACAATGAGCAAAAAAATCACCTATTTCTGACGTTCCAGAAATATTATAAGGATAATTTTGATTATTCACTTATACTGGTAGATAGGCCTTTTATTGTTATAACATATAGCTTATTTATTTCAATTTTTTAACTAAAAACAGCTTAAGAATTACAAAATATATATTAATAATTTACAAATAAGAGATAGAAAACCCTGCTGACATCAAATAATGTGTTTACAAGATTGTGCAATTGCAACAGATTATCATATTAGGAACCTTGATTATAACTTTTCAGTAACATTATATATACGTCAGAATAGTTCTAATAGTTTTGACATAGTTAACTGACTTTGAAGAGATTATGAATAAGCCAGATTATTAGGAGAATAAATATATCAATAATTGTACATTATGTAAATATTTTTAAAAAAACTAAAATTTAAGCATAAACCACGATACATTATAAAACATAACTGAAACAAAATAAATAAATTTAAAAATATCATTACACATTTTATTTTCAACATAATTTCCCACAATCAACTGTATTTTTAAAAAATCCATCAGACTTTACATTCAGATTTTTAGTGAAAATGCCATTAAACGTGATTTTACTTTAACGGAATCCTTAAAATTTAACAAAATAATATAATTGTTTTATCGCATACATAGTACACAAGCATTTAGTTTCCTTTAACATTCTATAAAAGAAAAGAAAAAAAAACTAAAAATTTACAATTAAATTTTAATTTCAAGTAAATGGAATTTACTTTTAATTTCAAGAAAATTACAATATTTTTATTTGTAAGTCAACTACAAGATTTTAAAAAGAAAGAAACAACAAGAAATTTTTATACAATATTAAAAAGCCTTTTGCAAGAAAAGGATTTTAAAAAAAAATCCATTGGTATATCTGAAGGAAAATGTAGGTCTGTTGTAGCCCAATATTTTCTTTTATATCAAAAGTATTGTAGGAAGTCAAACAATTATATTTATTCATTTCAAATCGGGTACTTTTTTAATGACAGATGAAACAATACTAATGAATGCCTGAAATAAAAGGAAATTCATTTTCTATTAAACTTGTAAAATACTGAAGAAAATCTTACGCCATATACTTGTTTCCACAAATATTTAATTAATTTTGGATTAATATATAAGGTGGGATTACTTCATATATTTTAAAATGTATGAAAGAATTACAAATGGAATAATTCACTAGACATTTTTTGTGGAATATTTTGAAAAGATTTAGCTGTAATAAAAATAGTGTCATCATTAAGAAATAATGCAATACCTCATACATCATACATTTTTATTAAATAATAATTCTATTTGACTATAAGAATTTGTTTTTTGTTGTTTTAAGTTTATTCTACTTTTTCGCGAATTAATATTTTTATAACAAACCCATATTTACAAGCATAAAATCAATGCATTAAACTATTTCGCATAAATGAATGCATTACAATATTAATTAAATAGCATTAAAATGCATTAAATAACATTAAATATGCATAAATGAATGCAAATGAACATAGTTAATGGATTTGGAAAAAATGAATCACCACATTTTATGATTTAAGCATCTTGTGAATATCTCATTGTATTGAAATTTATCACATACAGTAGAACTGCATCAATTTTAAATATTAATTTTATTTTTCTTGTATTTTATTGAGACAATACTCCTAAAATAATTGATTTGAAAAGAAATCCAGTTCGCCCTTTTGTATGCAGACAAATATTCATAACAATTTGTCAAAACTGCTATTTCATTTCATGAGGCAATCATTAAGTTCGTAGAAATGAGCAGCTGGAAAGCCACTGCATGAGAATTCCAGCTGCAGCTTGGACGATTCCAACTTGCCATTCTTTGTAGGGTCGTTCGCACATTTCGTGGAGGTTTCACAGCTATCTTCTCAACCAAGCTTCCAAAGAGAGAGAGAGATATAGCAATTTTTTATGTCCACCATTTCTGAGTTTTTCGCAAGTTTTGCGAAAAAAAAAATACTTTGGAATCATGTGAGCTATACTTTCCTGTTGTTTAGGTGAAAATATGAACGTTTTTCACTGTTTCAAAACATTTTAAATAAAGTTATCTATGCAAAAATGTGTGTATTTTTCTCTTACTCTGTGTTTCATCGCTTAAAAAAGTTGTTAAAACATTATCACATTTTTATTATCATCTAAAAATCTATACCTATAATAAAGATCAATGTGTGTGTTTGTGTGTGTGTGTGTGTGTGTGTGTGTGTGTGTGTGTGTGTGTGTGAGCTTTACAAGCCAGATAGTTGGACCTACAGCTACCAAATTTGGCACATGTATAGCTTGAGGGTCGGGAATGTGCACCTTGGAGGGGTTTTCTAGAATTTCTAATTTGAATTAATTAAAAATTTAGCGAAATTTCAAAGTTTTTCGTCACATCTTTTGAAAATAATATGGCACAAAATTTATTATATATTTATTATTAAGTATTTAAAAAATATCTTTTTAGTGATACTAATATTTCAATCAACAAATTTAATTTCTATTTTCAATGAATTTAAAAAATAATTTAACCGTAATTTCCAACAATACGAATAAAACTCTAGCTACACGCACGCTTAACGAGTGAAAGGAAAACAAATGATTTTTTATCAGTGTGTTGCTATCAAATTTATAAAAACTAAAATTGAAAAATAAATAAAACTATTATTGCAAATTAAACATATGAAAATGTAATTTTCAGCACTTGCTTACTAATAAACCAATGCAATATTTAGGTAAACCAACCGTGTTAAAGAAATAAGTCTAATATACGGAAATATACTTATATATTAATTACATTTCACGATCACCGGTTTGTTCAACAATAAAGAAATAAATTGCATTGATGACCAGTTATTTTTGTAAGTCAATTAGTTTCCTGATCGAAATTAGCACTAATTATATTAGTTTACCTATTTTAAATTTTGTGATTTTGTGAAATCAAGGCACTAGTTGCTATAAAATTACAAAAGAAAAGGATATAATAATATAAATAAGTATATAATAATATAAAAAAAGAAAACAGGGTGTAGAAGTTTCATCAGTGCTTGATTTAAATTTTGTGTCATAAGCATAAGAAAAAGTACCGAATTAAAATTATGTCTTTACTCTTAAACGCTTAAAAATTTTGGAAGAAAAACATGAAAATGAAAGGTGGTGTCCCGAAAGTTCTCTTGCATACTCTTTAATAACAATGAATTCGAGTTTTAAACCTTTTTTTTTCCCTCAAAAACATAAATGAAACTGAAACTGAAAGCAAAACTGTAACTGTAGTTCCAAAATCCTATACAAATTTAAATATATTTACATCAAGGCATTTTTGAATTTTCTTACTTTATAGGCTTCTGAAAGAATAGATAGACAAATGTTTAACCTTCTGATAGATTTAGCTCAAAATTAAATACGTGTCAACACTATAAATGAGAAATCTGTGTTAAATTTTATTTACTTATTTCTCTCTTCTTTTTATTGTTATTGCTTTAATTTATGTTCAAACAGACTCCATCTGAATTATTTTTTCTCAATAGAAACATACAACTTATTAGACAGAGAATATATCGAATTTAATCCATCTAGCACAAAGTTTTTTTAGTTATTTTTCTCATAGAGTTACAGATAGATATGCAAATATTTTTCAAAAGTGTGTTTCTATGTTGTTATTTCTAAAGGTAGTTGCCATTGGACAATCTCACTGTGAAGTATATATTGATTTGAGCCAATAGGGTGAGTCACTTGATTTTTTCAGGGGTGGAATCTAGAACCAAGAGTACGACTTTATCACTCAACCGTCACAACCCATTTTACGAGGCGGACTTTCACTCATGCATTTTCATTCCCTTAACCACATATCATGATTTAGATTTGAATCAGAGAAAGATCACCTCTAAAGCAGTAGTACTACTCTAGACATGGTGGACTTCGTGACCAAGACCGATTTATATGTGTGAACTGTCACCACCACTCACGGGGAGTCTTCGGATGTTGAATTCGAATCCGCAACTTAACTGACACGAGTCCAGCACCTCACAAACCAGGCTATCCAGGTCTTGATTATTCATAAAAGCATGGAGTGTAATAGAATATTACATTGACTAATATTCTCGTTAAAATCAATGTAAAATCTGCACCATTAGATATTTTATCACTATTCCTTCACCGTTACAATGGCAAGTCATTGATTTCTTAAGATCTGACACCTTCGGTACACATACTGCAGATATATGCTATACCGGCCTTTTTGTGTTTTTAAGACTCATGAAAGCCTAAAATAGATTCATCAAAATCTCGAACTCAATTTTTTAATGATTACAATGCTGTATATTTCATATACATGAAAATAAAAAAGGGAGAGATTTTATGAGTTTATGTAGAGACTTTCTTTTATTTTAATCTCGCTTGATTATCATTTGCTATTAGGCTTTAGTAAGTATCTCCCTATTTTTAGAGTCAAGGCCAATGTTAAAGAGTAAGCTCAGTCTGAGTCATTTCTATGAATTATTTGCTCAAGTTAATAAATTAAACAAACTCACATAATTCATTAATAAATTATTCACATAATTCATATTAATGAATTACTCATAATTAATCAATCAATTACTCACATAAATCATTAATTATTATTAATTATCATTAATTCATATTAATGAATTACTCACATAATTCATTAAAAAATTACTCTCATATTTCATAAATAAATTACTCACATAATTCGTTAATAAATTATTCACATAATTCATATTAATGAATTATATAAATTGAATTATGTGCATAAAACAGTATGTTTACTTACATCATTCATTAATACGAATGATGTGAGTAAAACTATTGTTGTGAAAAGCTTTGAACACTTTATATAATTACGAAATAACATTCATATTCATTAGTATATGTGTATTGTTTTATTTGTTTACGAAAAAAATATGCTCGAGGAACATTTGTTTAAAAAAATAATACGATTAAAAAACTTTTTGTGCATTGTACTACTATTTCCTTATTTATTTGTATTTTCAAAATTCTTTTAAAAATTATACATCAAATATATCGCATGACATTTTCTCAACAGATTTTAAAACGATTTCTGCTTCGTGAAGGTCTTATGCAGAATGTGTATGAACCCATATCTAGTTTCTAAATAACTGGAATAATTTCTAAAAAATTCTTTTTTTTTGTCACAGAGTAGTGAAATTAAAATGCTGGATAAAAAGCGAAGCAATTAGAACTGAAATAGAATGTTAACATTACTTTCCATTAAACCCGCATCACCCTAAAAAAAGTAAAAATTAGCGGAAGTTTCAAATCTTGCTTTCAAAAAATACAAAAAGGAAAAAAATGGCTTGGGGGAAAAAACTTTCTCAAAGAATGAAATTAAACTATAATTTAATCCCATAAGTAAAATAGTTGCAGATTATATTAAAGCTTTCATTTTAATTTTTTAACTTTTGAGACAAAAATATTACGATAAAAAAAGATTGGACGAAAAGAATATATTGAAGCTAATGGAGAATAATTTTTTTTATAATTTCGAAGAAGATCAAACATTTGTTCTTACTTTATAATAAAAGGCATATTACAATTTAAATTGGTCAGACTTCCAAAAAAGTAAAAACTTTAAAAAAGTAAATATTTTATAAACGTAATAAAATATTTTATATTGTTTCATAAAGTATTGTGTTAAATCTGCAATGTTGTTTCCCAGCATGGTTAGCTCTTTCAATGGAACACCGTTTTAAAATAAGCTCAGTTGGATGTTGATTGGGTACAAAGTGACTATTCTTGGAACCTACTTGGTTATTGTTCCAAGTTGACATATTTGGCGATCATTTTGGTGATTTTAGCGTCGAAATAAATAATACTGGAAACTTACAGAATTTTAGTGGTTGAACGCAGGAGCCGAGATACGCCTATAGTAGTAATCGGCAATCGGTTGTAGCAAAAATGAGGAGACAGTGTATAATTGCAGATGTTTGGAGAGACTGTAGGGTGAAGCCACAAAGATTCCCTCCTCCTGCTGATTTCAGTCTAGCCGTTTTGTGTGCTGTGGTTGCTACTGCTACCAATTCCTACTTGCCTGTTAATGCGTGTTGTAGTGTGCTACTTTATGTTGCCTGTCTTTGTCCCGGTTGTATATTGGACATTTTTGACTCAGTGTCGTCGTATTAATACAGTCGTCATAACTTAATGAAGAACTATTTTTTTATCTACCAACAAACTGGCAAAAATCCAGGAATTTAGTCACCAATATATTTATAAAAATTGGTAATAACTAGTTAGCAAAGATACTAACAAATAATTAGTTCGAAATAATTGATGATAAAAAATATTTCTTGTATGAGAATGTTTACAAAAATAAACACTTCATTTTCATTAATAAAAATTTGACAAATAATACCCATGCATTCTGACCTTTCAAGGGATAGTATATGCAAACTGTTAACTGAAAATCAGATACCCGTACACGCAGTCACACTCACAGAAAAATTACAAAATCTTCTTATTACTGTATAGTAAAGAACAATTAATAAATAATTTGAAACTTTATCAATTTGCTTTTGTCAAAGGTGTAAAAAATTTGTACTAAACAGCAATATTAACATAAAATTGCACATCAAACCAGATCCTTGAAGCTATCTTAATTTTGAATTTTTATATACGTGGTATAATACAGACGTAGTACCGGTAATCAGATTTGTAGACAAATTTTAAATTACTTGAGATGGTAAAATACTGAATTTCAGTTGTTTACTACTTGGGATTTTAAATTCTTTCATATCGAATATAGACATAATTTTAAGCCTATGAAACTGCCTTCCCTATTAAGAAATGATCAAAATACCAATATAAAAAGGATTCCGGAACAGACTAAACGTACAGAAAAATTTGAAGCCAGAATTAAAATGTATTGAAACTTTTGAATTCCGTATGACATAGTATTGGAAATTTTAAATATAGTGTGAAACCATACAGGAAGTTTTCTAACCAGCTTCTATTTATTCTGGAAATTTTCAGACCAGCTTCTATACATTCTGAAAATTTTCCTTCCAGATTTAAAATGTATTGGACATTTTCAAACCAGCTTCCATACATTCTGAAAATTTTCATTCCAGATTTAAAATATAATATAAATTTTGATACTAGAATAAAAAAAAGTTCTGATACCAGTATAAATAAAAAAGAAGTTTTAATGCCCATTTGTTAACACACTAGAAATTCTCGAACAATTATTTATGAAACTGTAGGAATTAGAGAGGTTGCGTTGTGTTTATGCAAACCAGAAGGTTTTCTCACTCCAATCACTACGCATAGTTTTTAGAAAAATAAAATCTATTACGGACATAACAGGAACATAACATCACAAGCCACGAGCTGAGGTTAACCACTTGCGACGCTGGCTAGGAACTGGAATGGTAATGTTTCTCTTCAGTTCTTAAAATGGAAGAAGAATATCATATGCAATTCAAGCTACGATTAAAATTAAATATATGAGTGCAATTTCCGATTACGTCGCACTAGATCAGAAGCAGCCTATAGTTTACAAACAATAAATGGCATTCACTACAAAACCATGCTGGAAATTTTTATTACCGAGACAGGCTTAAAATATTTATTATAATAACCGAACTGATTCTAACATAATAAGTATGATAATATGTATGATTGTGCATATCCAGGGAAGAACAATTTTTAAATTCAAGTAATTGATGAGATATAATCCGAAATATTTTTTCTGACTCCAGAAGCTCAAGTGTATGTGGTATAATCCAAATCGCAAAAACGAATTTCTTGTGAGATTTGCAGTATTTAATATTTGTATATTTTTAATTCGGGAAAGTAAAATATGATCTAATAGTATTCGACTGTCGAGGAAAATAACTGATTTTGGATTGAAAATGGGCCTGTAAGTATTACCATAATTGTGAACATAAAAAAAATCTTATTTTGCATCAAAAACAAATTGTTTTAGTTGCAACACGAAGAACGTTTGTATTTCTTAAATATTAATTCATTAATTACCGCTCTAGGTAAAGTTATTAGCAAATTAATCTAGAAATCTACAGCCGGTTGATACGAAGCGATGCCTAGAAAAACAACATTTAGAGTAATCAGACATTAGACCGATATTTTTTGTTATTAAGAAGAAATGTTTGATACCAGGACCTTGATGTTTGATACTAGGACCTTGATATTTGATACAAGGACCTTGATGTTTGATACTAGGACCTTGATGTTTGATACTAGGACCTGAATGTTTGATATTAAGATATTGATGACCTGGTGGTAAAGTCTTCTCCCGGGAACGAAAGGAGTTCCGAATAATGGTCTGCTGCACCCTGAATCCTTCCAGGTCAAACGTCCTCCTATTGGTTCAGTGTTTAAGTTTGAGGAAGGTAGGTGATAGTTCAGGTATCATCCTCCTTATCTGACCGGGTAAAAGATTACGGAGTTTTTTGACTAAAGAAGAGAAATTGAATCCATAAATCCTCCTAGAAAAGATTACAAAAGCTTAGTAAAACTTTTCGTCTTTACTTTCGACACTTAATGTGTGTATTTAATGTGTAATTTAATCCAAAGATAAAAAACTTCTTAATTTTTTATTGTTTATTTTCACACACACACACGCACATACACACACATATATATATATATATATATATATATATATATATATATATATATATATATATATATATATATATTGTTACAAATGTTACGTATCTGTGATGCTACTTCCCAGCATGATTGGTTCCTTCACTGGCAAGAATGACTTACAGTATTCTTTACTGGATGCAGTGGATGCTCTTAGAAATGATCCCAGAGCTTGGAGACAAACTTGGTGACCATTTGGCCAATTGGAGACGAATTTGGCGACAAAATGGAAAGTACCCAAAACATAGAGAAATTTTCCCGATTCGTCCAGACGCGCCCTGATGGGTCGAGACATTCCTAGCCACGCCTCTTGGGACGATAAAAGGGCCATGGTTTCAAGCTGAGAGTAGTAGTAGTCGGAATCGATAGCAGATAGCGAGTCCTCCAGAGGAGAAAACAAGAAGCGGCGAAGTCAAGCAAGTTCTGAACTGAGCTGTGTGCCTTGTAGTCTGTTAAAGAAGCAGCGTCGAGTACTATAGCTAGTACTGCAGATATTGTTACTACTTGTGAGTTACTGTTGATATTGTGTGCTGCTGTGTGTTCGTCTCATTTGTAAATAAACGCCTGTGTTGTGTCTTTTACTAAAGGACTAATCATTACGTGTTCAACTCTTCCCACACTGTACACAACCACTATAACCAGGTAAAGAACCCGACGGGTTAATATAGGAAATAATCCGTAACAATATATATATATATATATATATATATACACTGAAGTGACAAAAGTCATGGGATAGCAATATGCAAATATACAGATGGCAGTAGTATCGCAGCGAAAAAGTGTAAATGCGCAGTTCGTTTTCCAGAGCTTTCATTTGTGTTCAAGTTATTCATGTGAACAGGTTTTTCGTGATTTATGGCGGCACGACGAAAATTAACAGACTTTGAACGTGGAATGTTAGTTGGAGCTAGAAACATGGGTCATTCCATTGCGGATATCGTAAGTGAATTTAACATTCCGAGATCCACAGTATCAAGAGTGTGCCGAGAGTATGAAATTTCAGGCATCCCATCCCATCATGGACAGCGCAGTGGGCGACCACCTGCACTTAACGACCGAGACCGCCGACGTCTGTGTAGAATGGTCAATGTTAATAGATACGCAACACTTCGTCAAATAACAGCAGGAATCAATGTGGGACGTACGAGGGACGTGTACGATAGGACTGTGCGGCGAAAGTTGTCTTCCTTGGGCAATGACAGCAGAAGACCGACTCGAGTGCCTTTACTGACAGCACGACATCGCCTGAAGCGACTCTCCTGGGCTCGTGAGCATATCGACTGGTCCCTAGACCAGTGAAAAACCGTGGCGTGGACAGATGAGTCACGATTTCAGTCGTTACGAGCTGATGGTAGAGTTCGAGTGTGGCGCAGATCCCACGAAGCCATGGACCCAAACTGTCAGCAAGGCACTGTTCAAGCTGGTGGTGGCTGCATAATGGTGTGGACTGTTTTTACATGGCATGGACTCGGTTCTCTGGTGCAACTGAACCGATCATTGACTGGAAATGGTTATGTTCAGCTGCTTGCAGATCACTTGTAGCCATTCATGAACTTCACGTACCCACACAACGATGGGATTTTTATGGATGACAATGCACCATGTCACCGGGCCAGAACTGTTCGCGATTGGTTTGAAGAACATTCCGGACAATTCCAGCGCACCTATTTATGGGACATCATCGAAAGGTCCGTTCGTGCCCAAACTCCTGCACCATCCACACTTTCACAATTATGGACGTCTATACAGACAGCATGGCTCAATATTTCTGCAGAGGACTTCGAACGACTTGTGGACTCCATGACACGTCGAGTTGTTGCACTTCGCCGGGCAAAAGGAGGACCGACATGATATTAACAGTCATTCCATGACCTTTGATACTTCAGTATATATATATATATATATATATATATATATATATATATACAAAATATGAATGACAATCACATAAACACAAGCAATCACACAATAAATAATGAAACATGTCGCTAACAAAAGCAAACAATTAAACACGTAATATATTTAAAAAAATAGAAAATTTAGCTGTCAACGAGCGGACGAAATAATCCTTTTTGTCGCAAACGGAGAGCTAGCAAGGTGCCTGCTTGCACCAGTTTTACACCCACACCGGATCTATTTGTTAGCTGAAAAATCTGAAAAAGAGCGCTCTCCTCACATTGCAAGCATACTTATGGGTTGGAGCATATGGCGCCATCTACGTTCAGTATTAATGTGTACATGTGATCAAGTATACAAAGAACAAACAGCACACAAATAAAATAAATGAAAAAGAAAATTAAAAATAATTAAATTACAGACAATGTGTATTCTATAGAAATAATAAATATCTTATTCTTAGAAAAAAAAATTCTCTTTCTAGCTCTGCTACGGCGCATGAATTCCAATATAATAATCATAAACGCACAAAGAATGTAATGTTGAGCATAAACAGATGTTGTAACTACTGATATGCTCAGGCAACTGTTTTATTATGTTAAAAAATATATATTTTGCTTCTGTTACATGTCATAGAGAGGATATGTCCTCATGCTTCTGAATTTTATAGGCAGAAACTACAAAGCGGCGTCAAAAATGCGTAAATCATCCGCAGAGTATCAAAACTTGCAAGGCTTATGTTTATATATCTAGAAAAATACTGAATAAAGCGCCAAGTAAAATGGTGGCAAGTAATTCGGTATTTTTCTAAAACGAAAACATCATTTTACTAAAAACAAACAATGGCTAAAATGAATTATTTTTTAAAAAGAAATTCAACATTCTTATCACCAAATAACATTCAGCTTATATTTGTCATCCAAAATGATATTTAAAGTCATTGTCAGAATTCGGTTCCTTTAACAATGATTTAATTTATTACAGCGGCTTAAAAATCTTCATCTCTTGTGTGTCTGACAAGAATATTAATCTCTATAAATAAAAATGAATTTTTGTCTGTATGTCCCTTGTGCGTTTCTAAATCTTTTTCCGATTGCGATGAAACTTGATCAATTTATTGTTTGCATCTACGGGTTGGTTATAGGGATAGTACAATTACGTAAAATAAAAAATAAAAAAATTGAATCTGAAACGCATCTACCAAGTATAAATCTCCGAACAACTTCGCTTAGGAGACGACATATTCACTACTAAGGTTAAATCCAAGTGAAAGGTTAATATGTTTAGCTATAGTACGCAAATGTCCTTCACGTCATTCTCAGAGGTAACAACTTTATTACAGATAGCCGCCTTTGGCGACCAGCTGGTTCGCCATGAGTAATGGGTTCTAACATTTTCAATTAAATCACATATTCATTAGCCTTGAAGTAACTCCGGGCATTGATTGGCCTGAAATTAATATTTTCTTTGAGATGATGGGCGGAAAGTTCTAAAAGAAAGCGTTTTCCTAATAATATTCTTTAATTTTATAAATCAGTCAGTTTTAATGATTGATTTAGTAGATTGATTGATGTAGCAACTTTTATTTAAAATATTAATAAAAATATTTTGTAAAATATGGGTGACAGAGCAAAGTATGAAGAAATCTAAAAATCATTATTCATAAATGCATTGTTTAACTCAAACTTCATAAAATGTAATTATTTACTTCATTTAGATCAAATTAATAGTATTAAACAATATGTATGCCTATTAATAATATTTTGCAAATTGGCCATTGGAAAGGAATTTGAATGCATATCCTGTATAAATCCAATCCTGTATAAATAACGATAATTTATTCAATTAATGATTTAAATATTGCAAACGATCATAGAATCCTTTTCCTTGCATTTTTTAAAGAAAATATCACATTTTATATTTATTTTATTTTATCTAGTCACGTGCTAAAAGTTGCATTTCTTCCGATTAAATTTGCGATGATAGTTTTTTTAATTTTTTTAATTTGAACTTCCGTCAAAATGATGGCAACACGGTGAAAAAAACTAATTTTTTCCCTTTGACGTGCTCTTGCAGATTTTATAGAAACCTTAGCTTTGCATTTATTTTTTAGAAACTATCACATTTTATCATGAAAAAAAAAATATTGAATTAATGATACAGATATTGCAAACGATAATAAAAATATCCCATTAAGTCGGATTCCAATGCATATCCTGTCTAAATTCAATCAGGTTTACTGTAAATAAAGATAATTTATGGAATTAATGATACAGATATTGCAAACGATCATTAAATCATTTGCATTTATTTTTTAAAGAAAATATCACATTTTATATTTCTTTTATTTTATCCTGTCACGTGCTGACAGCTGCATTTCTGTAGATTTATTTTGCGATGATAATTTTTTTTATTTGAACTTCCGGCATTCTTTTATTTTATCCAGTCACGTGATAAAAACATGGTTAAAATATTTCTTTAAAAATTCGTTAAAAATAGAAGCTTACGTTATAAATTAAAAAAACTGATACCGTTAGAAAGCTAATTTTTTTATCTTTAAATTGATATAAAAATCATGTTTATGCAATAATATTTTCGGAAGTTATGGCGGAAAAACGTCGAAATTTCGCTTAAATTTTAATTAATTCAAATTCTAATTAAAAATTCGAAAAAAGGGATCTGAGGTGCACATTCCGAACCTCCAAGGTATGCATGTACCAAATTTGGTAGCTGTAGGTCCAACGGTCTGGCCGGTGGTGGGCGAACACACACACACACACACGCACACACACACACACATTGAGCTTTATTATAAGTATAGATTATGCGTGGAAGTTTTGAGGAGACCAACCCCGGGGATTTTTAATTTTAATTAAATTTTAGCATTTTTTGCAGTAATTGCCAAAAATATTGTAGTAAAAATAATTTTGCAACAATTTAATGTTCAAAAAATTATCTTTTCAACTGTATTAACGATTTAATGGCAAAAATAAATTTTCTAGGTCTAAAACATTTTTAAAGAAAATATTTTGATCACATTTTCTAAAATTAAATTTGAGAATACTGAATGAATATCAAACAAATTGTGAGACACAATAAATAGTTTCTTTCACTACCATTCTGAAAGAATATACAAATCTAATCTATAAAAAAGGATATTTGTTGGTTCTTATTTTATATACTGCCATGGCTTTCATCCTGTTTCGATAAAACATTGCCAAATTATTGATGCATTTCACTTAATATTATTTCTTATTGCAGCCGCAATGCGCCCGGTATAAGCTAGTATAAAATAAATTTTAGACACATTTATGCGAAAATAAAGCAATGGTTTTGTTTCCATATGTCAAAACTTCACAAATATTGAATATGTATCCGAAAAGTGCGAAAATTCCAGTGCCTTAAAACCTATGTAAGTTGTTGATCAATGGAAATGAATTAAAATATTCCCTTTCATATGAGAAACTGATCATCAATAACGTTTCATCATTGAAATGCAACAATGCGCCAGAAAACGCCGGATTTAAAATGTGTCGAAAAGAAGGTTAGGGGATGGTTAGAGCTCATAGAGGCAAATGATTGAGTACCATTTAATAGTAATCTTCTTTATCCAAGGATGATCTAAAGATAAGTACAAATTTATCCAGATTAAATGCAAAAAAAGAAAGTGTTGCTATTGAATATTCTTTTTTAATTCCCATATCGACTCATATTACACAAAAAGTATGAAACTTGAAGCAATTTTGCAATTGAAAATTAGGATCGGAATAGAAAGAAACTTAAAAAATCAATAAGCAAACGTACAAAAATTATTATTAACTCAAAATAAGCGTTAATACAAAAAGTCTATAAACGTATTAATAAAGGAACAATCAATAATTCAAAAAACAGGCATACAAGTTAATAAATTTATAATAAAATTAGAAATAAAAGTAATACATAAAATTTTGGAGCATAGGCAAAACAAATCTATTTTCAGGAGTGAGAAATTAGAAATATCGATTGTTAACAAAAAGAAGATATTAAAGAGTGTAAATAATGAAAGAATAAAATCTGAAAGGTATTTATAATTCAATACAGGAAAGAATACAAAATCATATTTTTAATAAAAAACAGAAGAAGGGAAAATAGTTGAATGTTATCATTGCCAAATGAAATTCTGAATATAAAATCACCAATTATGAAAATTCTGTCAATTAAAAAAAACATTTTTATTTATAATTAAAATTTTATGATATTAATCGCAATGAATCATTAGAAAATTTCTATAGATTAAATGTTCTCAAGACGACGCAGTCTAAAATATTACATCTTTCATTAAAGAAGATTTTTCATCAACACATTGAAAAATTATCAAGTTATATCATGGTTAAAAATTTTTGAAAATTCTAGCAAATCAGTCTAACAAAAGTTAAAAAAGGATATTTAAAATTAATTGACTTTTTAAAGGTTATATTATTTATTTGTGGGTTATTTAAATGTTATTTTTTTCCTTTATTAGCATGTCAGAGTAAGTAACAAAAAACTTCTTTTGGTATGTTTTATTCATCACCATCACGCCATTCTTAAGATGTAAAAATCCCTAAATGAATTCAAATCCATAATCAAAATAAATAATCGCCTTATTTATCATCCATTGTCGTATTTTCTGCTCTGAATAAACCAGAACATGTCAGACCGCCTCTAAAATCGGTCAAGAAAGGTAGGAAGGGAAAAAAAATGTATCGATCCACTCAAAATGCGAGCGAAATTTCTCTTAACAAGACATTTCCATTTACTTCAATTTTTCTTAAAAGAGAAAGGATCTTGCATCGATCATCCCGATGCAAATGCAATCGATGAAGGAATAATAAACTACCGAAAACAAGCAAATAATGAAATCTATGAGAGAGAAAGAACGGAAAAAGTAAACAAAAAATAATAAACAACGAGAGAGTACTGGAAAAGTTACTTTCAGTGAAAAATTCGATTGGAAAAGGAAATGAAGTTACTGTGAATCCGATAAGAGAATGAAGAGATACCGGTAAACTCGTACTGTTTATGGTACTATTGCCAATACCATGAGAAAAAAATGAGGTTTCCTCTTAATATTTATTCCTGAATAAGTGAAGGAATCATTAAACATTAATTGTTTTTAAATTAAGGAATTAAGTTACTGTGGACCCGATAAGAGAATGAAGAGATTCCGGTAAACTCGTATTGTTTATAGCACTGTTGCCGGTTCATTGAGGAAATATGAAGTTTCCTGGTAATATTTATTCCTGAAGAAACGAAGGAATTATAAGACATTAATTGCTTTTAAATTAAGAAATTAAGTGACTGTAGATCCGAGAAGAGAATGAAGAGATTCCGGTAAACTCGTATTGTTTATGGCACTGTTGCCAGTTCCTTGAAAAAAAAATGAGGCCCCAAATATTATTTATTCCTGAATAAGCAAAGAAATTGTTAGATATTAATTGTTTTTAAATACACCATTAGAAAGCAATGAAACTATAATTATTAATTTACTAATAGACTTTGGTGACAGCCGCTTAGCCAATCTTAATGCTAGTTAAAATTTTAATAATTAAATATTTTATGTAACTTCTATTTTAATAGCTTCTTCATCAAAATATTTAAAAACTTCAATTTTTGAATCAATTTTGATAGCCATGTAATTTACTTATAATATTACAAAGGCTCTCATCCATAACTCAATATGTGTCTGTCTAATTTTCTGTTGTCTCCAGTAGAATTTCTACTTTAAATAAAAGTGGAAATTATTCAACTGCAATTAATATAATTTGTTCCTGAAAGAAAGCATTTTTTCGTGGTCTTTCTAAATGTGCCTGCAAAGTTTAGAGCTGTAGCTTTATTTTCATTAAATTATTGAAAAACTTTGGATGTATGAAGTTGTGTAAACAATATTGCTAAAACCACTTTTCAGCTTCAGAAACCTATAGAAAAAGTTCATTGGCAGAAATATTGTCAATTTACTAAAGGCTTGCATCAAATGGGCTATTAGAGAGATCGTTCCCAATACAATCAATGTCAACTTTACCTACGAAATTTATTGAACCTTTAAAATAAATATACATTGTATTTAGAGAGCGCTAATGCTACAACAACTATAACCCAAATGAACTGCACAAAATTAGAATAAAACATTAGTAAAAAATAATACATTTAAAACCAAGGAATCAAAAAGTAACAATGAATCCGGCCTGAAGACTTTCTAAAGGGTCGCCCTCGGTCAGGGATTAAAACCACGAATTTTTTCTGTGAGAGATCTGACTTTCATCCAACAAATTGACCACTCGTGCCACGAAATACCCAGAAAATTGAGGTTTTAGAGATAAAACTTGTATCACAAATTGAAAAATACAAAATGTATACAACAATAAGCCAAATCATTTTCAATACAAAGTGAGTCACAGCAAACCGGACAACCCATGAACATAAAATCAAATTCCTAAACATATGAAGGCAGATAGAACATTTTCCAAATTGAAACGACTTTAATATCACAAATAGAAAAATACAAAATTTATTCAATAATAAGTCACATCATTTTCAATAAATCACAGCAAACTGGACAACACAAGAACATAAAATCAAATTCATCAACATAAGAAAGCAGAAAGAACACTCACCAAATTGAAAAAGATAATAATAATACAATTCAACATATAAACACACTTTTTGTTTTTACAGACAAATTCCACTTTTTATATTCCGTTTTTTATCTTCTCTTTTCCGGCTAGAGTAGAACTTTTACATTCTTTGCTATTACAAACTCGATATTTTTTGTATTTTTAAAATTTTTTGAACAAAGCATTTGGGCTAGAAACTTTTTGTCCGCGAATGCTCCCAACTATTAGAGCGTTGTGATACACAAAACGTCAAGTAAACTCTCCACATTATCATTTGGAGTAAATGCTGAAAAGATACAACTACACCAATCAAACAGAATAATACAAATCGCAAACAGAATAATACAAATAGCAAACAGAATAATATAAATAGCAAACAGAATGATACAAATAGCAAACAGAATGATACAAATAGCAAGCATAATAACAGAAATAGGAAACAGAATAATAGAAATATCAATCAGAATAATACAAACAGCAAACATAATAACTAAAAGAGCAAACAGAATAATCCAAATAGCAAACAGAATAATACAAATAGCAAACAGAATAATACAAATAGCAAACAAAATGATAGAAATAGCAAACAGAATAATAGAAATAGCAAACAGAATAATACAAATAGCACACAGAATAATACAAATAGCAAACAGAATAATACAAATAGCACACATAATAATAGAACTAGCAAACAGAATAATAGAAATAGCAATCAGAATAGCAAATATGCATTTTATCCATTTTCATTTAGGTATTAATTTTTAACGGTGTTATGATAAAGATTTGAGAAGTTTCATTGTTTCGTTCATTTTTTTTATATCTTCAACTTACAAATATAGTATTTTTTCTGTTAATAAATCGTTTATACATTTTTTTAAAATCTTTTAACAATTCAGAATAGCCTGTATCGCATTTTGTAAAAGTTGGGAAGTTTAATACTTTTTATATTATGAGTTAGGTTAATTTCAACGCATTTTCATCATGTTAGGGTTTTGCATACATGCAACACTTCGAAAGTAATACATGCTTTATAAAACGCAGTATGGTGTTAATTTTAAGGTCTACAGTATTTTTTTTTAAATGTCCAAAGTTAGAATTTTCGCGTTTGTTAGATATTTTTGTGTCTTTCACAATTTTTTTTTAAATTAAATACCGTTGGCAAGAGGAAGTCCATATTAAGATTTATGTTGTGCATCAATAACTAACTGCAAAAAGTAGAGATAAAAATCTTCATACATTTTTAAAAAGCTAATCTAAAAATTTAATTATTTTAAATATTAAAAATTAAATTATTTAAAAAGTTAAAAATTTAAAAATTAAACCCTGCAATTATTTTAAAAAATTAAAAAATTAAAAATTTAATTATTAAATTATTATTTTTTTATTACATTATTTCAAAAATTTATAAAGGAGAGTTATAGATTACCATTATTTACATAAAATTAAAGTAAAATATAATTTTAAATATTGAAATTCCCACGAAAAAGTTTTGAGGTACCTTGTTGCCTTAATATCTGGAAAAGATAATTAAAACTAAAATTATAGTTTTGCAAAAGTTTAATTTGTTTATTCATTTGATTTATATAAAACTTGACTTAGAGGCTTGCTTCAAATGACACTAAAAAAAAAAAATCCGATCGGCCAACAAAATAAACGAAACCTTTATTTATGATTACTTTTATTTATCTTTTATTATTTTTTTCCCTCTACTCAAGCCTGCAAAACGTCTCAGAAGCGATACGGAAGAAAAACAACAACAGCAACAACAAAAAAAAAACGAAATAAAATGCAAATGAAATTTTCTTTAATAAGATATTTCCATTGAATTTAATTCTTTTTAAAACAAAATGGAGGGCATATATCGATAATACAGACGAAAATTTAATCGATGAAAAAATAAGAGAGCAAGTAAATAATGAGATTTACGATGGGAAGTTTTAAAAAATAAATGAAAGAAACAACAACAAAAAAAAAACCCTCGAAAAAGAAAGCAACACCTGTGTTATACCTGAAAACGTTGCTTTCAGAGAAAAATTCGATCGAAAGTTGAAATTAAGTTACTGTAAATCGAATAACAGGGTGAACAGAAACCTATAAAATCGAATTGTTCGTAATATCGCTTCGAATTGGAAGATTTTAAAGGAAGCGACGGATCCCAATTACCTCCAGCGACGGGTAATAG
Organism: Argiope trifasciata; assembly: GCA_026543055.1. Lineage (NCBI taxonomy): Eukaryota > Metazoa > Arthropoda > Arachnida > Araneae > Araneidae > Argiope > Argiope trifasciata. Next base: position 102,347 of record JAPMOQ010061040.1, read on the forward strand.
AAATGAATAATTAAATATTGATAGATTTGAAAACAATATTTTGGAGAGCGCGATATTGCTGAACCTTAGCAAAAAACTATTGCATCTATGTGTATGTGCACTGAATTATTTATTGAACCCATTTAATGTGAAAAAAAAATGTTTATTGGGAGTATAAATTTTGAAGTATAGAATTCTTGTTCAGAATATTCAAAGAGTTTTGAAGTAAAAACTTTATTTAATAAATAAATGCCGATATAAACCAATTAAATGAAATAAAGTTATTAGTATACATAATATTTAAAAAATCAAGCATCTTTATTCATATAAAAACAATTTACTTGGAGATTCTTTGAAATTCTTAAAATAATAAGGTGATCCATTTGAATCTATACAAATAAATATGAATGTTTGTCTGTATGTCTCTTATGCGCTGCCACACCGCTCATCCGATTGCGATGAAACTTTGAATACTTATTATTTGCACTTATTTGTTTCTGTTGAAGATGGAAAAACAAAAAACATTGACAAGTCAATATAATAAAGTAAAAAAAAAGAATTAATATTATTTACGCTTCTCCTTTTTATATCACTCAATTTTAATGCATGTATTCACTTCTGATAGGAAAATAAATGCTATTCTTTCTATCATTCCTAATTGAAGAAGAGAATTATTTCAAATTTCAAGCGATATTTTCAAAAATGATTTCTTCTACGGCAGCAACGCGCTGGATACCAGCTAGTAATCAATAAAACTCTTCCAGAAGTTCTGGGATTTCAATATTGCCACAAGCAAATTAACTAAATTGCTGACAAAGTCATGAATGAACCTTTCGAATATGTACAGGGTGTCCCAAATTAAGTTTAGTTTAGTTTAGTTATATTAGCGTCCCGTTTTAAAGCAACGCTAGAGCTATTTTGGGACGGACCTCGTAATTTTGAACTAGGGTCAGATGACGAAGACCTGAAGTGGCACCCCCCTCTCCACACCGCGCCACACCAGCGGGAGGACGTTTGTTCTGACGGGTTTAACGTGCAAGAGACCCCCTCACACGACGGTTCTTCGGTGGAATAATCTCGAACCTGAAACCCTGACCTTACCACCAGGCCAGCGCTCCCCCTATCCCAAATTAAAGTTACCCTATTCAGAGCTACATACCGTCGTAACTATTCATTCGAAAATTCTGAAATTTTGGGCACGCCTTAATGAAGGGATGGGAAAAACATTTTGCTGAAAAATAGTTCCAAATGTTGACCCTAGAGGACGTATTATCAACTATTTTGTTATAAGAATTACACTTTAGCTTGGAATTAATATAAGTCATGGTCGATATGATGGACACCATTATCAGCTACCCTCTGAGCCGTTCTTCTTCGAGGAACGAACTCCATCAGGTGCAGTGACATGCACTATCACGAAAGAGCGATATGCATCAATGTTGGAGAATGCAGTTGTTCCGTCTCTACAATCACGCTAGTGTCTTGACCGGATGTTTTTTATGCAGGATGGTGCGACTTCACACACTACAGATTGTGTACAAAAATATTCCGAAAACACATTTTACAGAGGAAAGAGTAATAAGTCGCCACTTCAATAATGCTTGGGTTACCCGATCAGTAGATCTTAATCCATGCGATTTTTGGCTCTGGAGATGTTTGAAAGATCTGGTTGGCCGTGACAACCTGAGAGCGTTGCTTGACCTTAAAGCCAATATTTGCCGCCAAGTGTTCAATATCACCTCCCAATTGGCTGAAATGGAGAGGTCAAGGATGAGAATTATGGTGGTGTAATAGTCTGGGCAGGCATCATATTAGATTGTCTCAAAGTCTCTGACAGATGCTACGTAACTGTCGTGAAGCATAGGGGTAAGATATTGGAGACCTAAGTTCCGGGGTGTAGTGGGCCCCGAGTTCATCTTAATGGATAATAACGCGAGGCCACATAGAGCTAATCTGATCTCCAGACCACAACCCTATAGAGCATGTCTGGGACACTGTGAGAT